>JAABOM020117270.1:0-23115 GCA_011800125.2 Solanum clarkiae | reverse complement strand
AATGGTTTTCTTGAAGGTTTCTTGGTACTTTAGTTTAGAAATCTAGTGTGTTTGAAAGTACATGAAAGATACTAGTTCATCAATGTTAAAGATTTCAGTTGAGAAAGTAAAGTAGTATGCTGGGCTAAGTCCCCAAGAAAGCCAAATTTCAAGAATTTATGATCTATTAAGTATGAGCTATATAAAGTATTTTAGGAGTAGTATTGAGCACCGATATGGGTAAAAGTAGAATAAATTACTCAAACTCATAAACTATGTAGCCAGCATAGGATAGAATTGTACTACAGTACCTTCCTCATTAGTCGCTGAGATGGGCCAGTTTCGGGATTGACCCACTCCCCTAGTTATTCGTCCCCTACCCCGGCAATGTATAGGATGACTTTGGAAGTGTGGGCAAGAAGTTGTATCACCACAAAGCTCATAGTGGTGGTTGTCAATTGGAGAAACTCTCCAAGTTAAGAAATTAAGTTTTACTTGTCAGTTTCAGCATGTTATTTTCAGCATACAATTCTTATGATCATTACTATTTCCCTTATGTATTATGCTTATGTCTTTTGAGATGCATTGTGATATCCATATTAAATGTTTTTGCCATCTTACATACCGTACATTCCACGTACTGATGTCCTTAGGACCTGCATCATTTTATGATGCAGATGTAGGTGACAAAGTTCCTCAGTAGCCGCTCCGTTGAGAACCCGACAACTATCAGTTATTGGTGAGGCCTCTTCTCAGTCCGAGGCTCCTATGTCAATGCTATTTTATTTCAGTATTTTTTTCAGTTCTGGCTACTTCAGGCCTATCTCAGTAGTCCTTTCAAACATTTGCAGTAGAGGGTCCATACACAATGTATTAGCATTTCAGTTTCCAGTTTATTCAGATATTGCTTAAGAGCTTATATATTCAGTTATGCAGAACACTTTTGCTTAGTTGTCGCTTTTACATAGCTTCTCCACTATTATTAAGTCTTCCGCTAAGTAAACAGCTAGGCCAAGTGGTTAGCTCGGAATCAAAAATGGTTTTCGAGTGCCAGCCATGTCCAAGTTATAGGCTCGGTGCGTGACAAACTTGGTATCAGAGCACAGAGTTCAAGAGTCCTAGGCAGTCTATAGAACCGTGTCTAGTAGAGTCCGTATTATGGGTGTGAAGCGCACCACATCTATAATAGGAACGTTACGGGACATTAGGAAGTGCCATCATTACTTGTTATTCCTTGTCTCGTGCTTTAGAGTGTATCTCTATGCAGTCCCTTCTAACTCATGCATCACACCATGTTTTTCAAATCATGCCTTCTCGCAGAGCTAATGGACCAGTCAGGGGCAGAGGACACCCAGCAAAAAGGAACGCAAACAAGCCTGGCTGAATTCCGGAGGAACCTAGAGGTCCAACTATGCCTATGGAGTAACCATAACAAGATGATATTATTAATGCTGAGCTTTCCTAGGCTATTCTGACCTTGGCTCAGGCAGTTGCTACTCAGGGTGGTGGCCAAGGAGATGGTAGGTATTATGGGGCAGGCACTGCCGGAGTTAGAGAGTTTCTGAGAATGGATCCACTAGAGTTCTCGGGGTCTGATATGAAAGAAGATCCTGAGAATTTTATTGAGGAGCTTCAGAAGGTGTTTCAGGTGATCCATATAGCTGGTTGGCTGCCTATCAACTTAAGGAGATAGCTAGACTCTGGTTTGAATAATGGAAAGGGAGTAAGGCAAATGGGGCGCCAGCAGTTACTTGGGCAGTGTTTGAGGAGGCCTTCTTAGGACAGTATTTTCCTAGAGAGATGAGGCAGGCTAAGTTGAGAGAGTTTATGAAATTGAAATAGGAGAATATGAGGGTACGGCAGTATCGCCTCAAGTCTACTCAGTTGTCTCATTACACTCTAGCTATGGTGGAAGATATGCATACTAAGATGGATCTCTTCGTGTTTGGGATCTCGAATGACTAAGAGAGAGGGAAGGAATGTGATATTGTTTGGGGATATGGATGTAGCCCATTTGATGACGTAAGTGTAGTAGGTACAGGAGGAGAAGATGTAGGATATGGAGGAGTTCAGGAGTAAGAGGGCCAAGACATCAGGTCAGGAGTGACGGAAGAGAGAAACTGGAGATGGAGGTCACTCATCTTTCCAGCCTAAGACAGTCAGACCAATACCTTCATCCGCTAGTGCACCGGCACCGAGGATCAGAAATGAGCAGGGATTACTGCATCACAGGTTTCTGGGTAGCTAGTCACAGGGTAGCATAGCTCCAGGATCAAACTGCTATCCTACCTATGGTAAGTGTGGTAGATCTCATCCAGAGAGTGCCTTATGGGCACAAATGGTTGTTTCAAATGTGGTCAGGTGGGGCATTTCTTGAAGAATTATCCTACGGGGAAGCAGAATATGAGAGACACCAGGTCAAAGACAGTCTCTTCAGTACCGCAGAGTAAGCTACCTCACAGGGGTACTACAGCAGAGATAAGCGGGGGCACAAACCGCTTGTATGCCATGGGCACCAGACAGGAGTAGGAGAACTCACCAGATGTTACGGGTATGCTCAAAATCTTTGATCATAATTTCTATGCATTATTAGACCTAGGAGCCACATTGTCTTTTGTAACCCCCATATGTAGCTATAAAGTTTAGGGTCAACCAAAAGTGTCTTCTTGAGCCTTTTAGTGTTTCTACTCCTATTGGAGAGTCTATTTTAGCCCAAAGAATCTATAAGGCTGTCCAGTCTCTGTTTATCATAAGACTATTGTATCTGATTTGGTGGAGTTAGATATGGTAGAGTTTGATGTCATCCTAGGCATGGATTGGCTTCATGCTGGGTATGCCTCTGTAGATTGCCGAACCAGAGTAGTCAAGTTTCAGCTTCCTAATGAACCAGTCTTGGAGTGGAGGGATAGCTCAGTTTTTCCTAAGGGTTAGTTTGTCTCCTATCTCAAAGCCAGAAGTTAATCTCCAAAAGGTGTATATACCACCTAATCAGAGTTCAGGATTCTCGTGCCGATGCACCATCTCTTCAGTCTGTTCTAGTTGTGAATTAGTTCCCAGAAGTCTTTCTTGAGGATCTTTCCAGAGTCCATCCTGATAGGGAGATAAACTTTGGGATAGACACTCTTCAATTTACTCAACCCATATCTATTCCTCCATACCGAATAGCTCCTTCGGAGCTAAAAGAGTTAAAGTTGCATCTGAAAGATCTCTTAGATAAGGGTTTCATTAGACCAAGTATCTCACCTTGGGGTGCTCCAGTTCTTTTTGCGCATAAAAAGGATGGTTCTCTTTGGATGTAGATAGATTACCGTCAGTTGAATAAGGTCACCATTAAGAACAAGTATCCTCTTCCAGAATTGATGACTTATTCGATCAACTTCAGGGTGCTACCTATATTTCCAAGATAGATCTTAGATCTAGGTATCATTAGCTTAAAGTTAGAGAGAAAGACATTCCAAAGACAGCTTTCAGAACCCAATATGGACATTATGAGTTTTTGGTCATGTCCTTCGGGCTAACAAATACCCCAAGAACTTTCATGGATCTTATAAATAGGGTGTTGAGGTCATACCTAGGTACGTTTGTTATTGTGTTCATAGATGATATCTGATCTATTCCCATAACAAAGAGGAGCATCCAGACCATCTTAGAGTTATCCTTCAGACACTTAAGGATCAACAACTATATGCTAAATTTTCTAAGTGTGAGTTATGGTTGGAGTCTGTGTCATTTCTGGGGCATATTGTGTCTGGTGAGGGTATCCAGGTTGATTCCCAAAAGATTAAGGCAGTAAAGAATTGGACAAGGCCCACAACTCCCACTGATATAAGGAGTTTCTTGGGCTTGGCGGGGTACTACAGACAGTTTGTAGAGGTATTTTCTTCTATTTCATCTCCCTTAGCCAAGCTAACTCGGAAGAAGACTAAGTTCAATGGTCAGAAGCTTGCGAGAAGAGTTTCCAAGAGTTGAAAACTAGGCTGACCACAGCCCAAGTATTATCCTTACCATATGGAGTTGACAATTCATAGTATATTGTGATGCTTCCAAAGTTGGCTTAGGTTGTGTATTAATGTGGAGAGGCAAGGTGATAGCATATGTCTCCAGGCAACTTAAGATTTATGAAAAGAATTACCCAACTCATGATCTTGAGCATTCTGCGGTGGTGTTTGCTTTGAAGATATGCAGGCACTATCTATATGGTAGGCACGTGAATGTATTCACGGACCACAAGAGTTTGCAGTATGTGTTTGGCCAAAAGGAGCTGAATTTAAGACAAAGGAGATGGTTGGAGTTGCTGAAAGACTATGATATGAGTATCCTTTATCATCCATGTAAAGCTAATGTGGTTGTTAATGCTCTTATCAGGGTGACCATGGGGAGCACAAGCCATGTTGAGAATGAAAAGAAAGAGTTAGCTAAGGAGGTTCACAAACTAACTCATTTGGGGGTGCGGATTGAAGATTCTGACGAAGGTGGAGCCATTGTCAAAAATGGGTCAGAGTCATCTCTGGTGGTAGAAGTGAAAGAAAAGCAAGACAGGGATCCCATCCTCCTCCAATTGAAGGAAGATACTCAGAAGCAGAAAGTATTAGCATTCTCAAAAGGGGGAGATGGTGTCATGAGATACCAAGGCAGGTTCTGCGTGCCAAATGTGAAAGTCTTAGAGACAGGATCTTGGCTGAGGCTCATAATGCCAGATACTCTATCCACCGTGGTGAAACAAAGAAGTATAGAGATTTGTGAGAAGTCTATTGGTGGGGTAGTATGAAGAAAGGCATTGCAGAGTTCATGTCTAGATGCCCAAACTGCCAGCAAGTTAAGGTTGAGCACCAAAGCCTTGTGGTGTAGCCCAGAACATAGAGATTCCGAAATGGAAATAGGAGATGATTAATATGGAGTTCGTGACAGCCTTACCTCGATCTCATAGACAGCACGACTCGATATGGGTAATAGTAGACAGGATGGCCAAGTTAGCTCACTTTCTACTAGTCAAGACGACTGATACAACTGAGGACTTTGCCGGACTCTATCTTAAGGAGATTGTTCGGCTGCACAAGGTCCCTATATCCATTATTTTAAACAGAGGATACTAGGTTACGACACAATTTTGGAATTCCTTTCAGAAAGGGCTTGGTACAAAGGTGAGTCTTAGCACAACTTTTCATCAACAGATAGACGGGCAAGCAGAACGAACGATAGAAAACTTAAAAGATATCTTGAGAGCTTGCATAATAGACTTTAAAGGTAATTGGGATGATCATTTACCCTTGATTAAGTTCTCCTATAATAATAGTTTTCAGGCCAGCATACAGATGGCACCATATGAGGCTCTTTATGGGAGAAAGTGTAGATCACCCATAGGGTGGTTTGAAGTAGGTGAGGCAGGGTTGATAGGACCTGATCTAGTCCATCAGGCTATGGAAAAAGTGAAGGTTATTCAGGAGAGGCTTAAGATAGCTCAGAGTAGATAAAAGTCTTACACAATGTTAGAAGAAGAGATTTGGAGTTTGAGATAGGCGATTGGGTTTACTTGAAGATATCTCCAATGAAGGGAGTTATGAGATTCGGGAAGAAGGGGAAACTCAGCCCACGATATATTGGGTCATATCAGATTCTGAGAAGAGTGGGCAATGTTGCTTACGAGCTAGATTTACCCATGGATTTGAGTGCTATACATATAGAATTTCATATCTCTATGCTTAAGAAGTGCTTGGGATATCCCTCTCTAGTTGTCCCGGTTGAAAGTGTTGGAATTAGGGACAACTTATCTTATGAAGAGATTCCGGTGTGGATATTAGACCAACAAGTTCGTAAATTGAGGACTAAGGAGATTGCTTCAGTGAAGGTTCTGTGGAGGAAGCAATTCGTGTAGGAAGCCACATGGAGGCCTAGGAAGATATGAAGGCCAAGTATCCATACTTGTTTGTTTGCTTAAATAAGGATCTTTAAGGTAAACTTTCGTATTCTCACTTTGAAGATTCATGTTTATTAAGTTAGGAAATCTTTTGTTTTGAGCTAGTTCGTTATCATTCGAGGACGAATGATCCCAAACGGGAGATATTGTAACACCTTGTGAAATGATGAAAATACCCCTAGAGTTGACCTTATGCGTAATGTGTCTTCCCTTGCTCCATTTACAAATCCGAGACAGAATTTGCCATCAGTGCGAAAAATCGAGTTGGAAAATGGTCTCTACTCGATAAAAACTCAAAAAATGCGAATTATTTCTTCAAGAAAGCTCAAAATAGTGGGGTTTCTGAGCCCCTTCTGCGACACGGAGTGGACTCGGAACCACACTTTGTTGTTTTTCTGAATTTCGACGAAAAGTGAGAATTTACAAAAAAGTGAGAAATAACACTAGTGCGTGTTGCGCACTAGTGTATTTCTGAAGCAGTTTTGTTTTTTCAATGGAGAGGGGTAATTTCGACCTTTCCCACACCCCATATCCTAAACTAGTCCATTTTAAGTCGTATTTAGTCCCTCAAACATGATTTTCTTCACCCATTCTCTAAAAACAAGAAAACCCTTTCAAGAACTTACGCTCAAGAATTCAAGAAACGATAGTAGGGCTTAAGGATTTCTCCAAATCTTCAAGAAATTCCTCCCAAGGTATGTTTGACCACTCTAAAATTATTATTTTAGAATATTTTATAAAGTATGAATTTAGTTTTCATCCCAGAAGTAAGTTCAAGTCTTGATTGAGATTACATTCATGCAAATCTTGTAAAGTTAGTGAATTTCTTTACGTATGCATAGATTCTTGATAAAGATTGATGATTCTTGATTCTTTAGTTGTTATTTGAATTATTGATTTCAAGATTTAATGTTATAGAAGATTTCCTGTGAATTTCATATGGGTTTTCTTGAACACCTAAGAAGCTTATAGTTTAAGACAAGTTAAAGAGTCCTTTTCTTGAATCATTCATGCGTTTTAGCTGGCTACAATATATATTAAAGAATGGTTTTCTTGAAGGTTTCTTGATACTTTAGTTTAGAAATCTAGTACTTTGAAAGTACATGAAAGATACTAGTTCAGCAATGTTAAAGATTTCAGTTGAGAAAGCTAAGTAGTAAGCTGGGAGAAGTCCCCAAAAAAGCCAAATTTCAAGAATTTATGATCTATTAAGTATGAGCTATATAAAGTATTTTCGGAGTAGTGTTGAGCACCGATATGGGTGAGAGTAGAATAAATTGCTCAAACTCATGAAAGAGTAGAATAAATTACTCAAACTCGTAAACTATGTAGCCAACATAAGATAGGATTGTACTACAGTACCTTCCTCATTAGCCACTGAGATGGCCTAGTTTTGGGATGGATCTATTCCGTTAGTTATTCGTCCCCTACCCCGGCAAAGTACGGGAAGACTCTGGCAATGTGGCCAAGACGCTGTATCACCAAGAAGCTCATAGTGGTGGTTGTCGGTTAGAGAAACTCCCCAAGTTAAGAAACTAAGTTTTACTTGTCAGTTTCATCTTGTTATTTTCAGCATACAATTCTTATGATCATTACCATTTCCTTTATGTATTATGCTTATGTCTTTTGAGATGCATTACGATATCCCTATTAAATGTTTTGGCCATCTTACATACGTACATTCCACGTACTGGCGTCCTTAGGACCTGTATCATTTTATGATGCAGACACAGGTGACAGAGTTCCTCCACAGCCGCTCCGTTGAGAACCCTACAACTATCAGTTATTGGTGGGGCCTCTTCTCAGTTCGAGGCTCCTATGTCCATGCTATTTTATTTTAGTATTTACTTTTAGTTCTGGCTACTTGGCGCCTTTCTTAGTAGTCCTTTCAGACATTTGTAGCAGAGGTTCCATACACCATGTATTAGCATTTCAGTTTTCAGTTTATTCAGATATTGCTTAATAGCTTATATATTCAGTTATGCAGAACACTTTTGCTTAGTTATCGCTTTTATGTATCTTGTCCACTATTATTAAGTCTTCCGCTGAGTAAGTAGCCAGGCCAAGTGGTTTGCTCGAGACCAGAAATGATTTCTGAGTGCCGGCCACGTCTAGGGTATAGGCTCGGGGTGTGAGACAAAAACATAATATGATAAGAAAAGATTCATTCGATCTTTACATGTACAATAAAAAAGACAAAGATTATTTGATTTCTACACATACCAATCACGATGGGCTCTCCATTACTTCAACTTGATTACCCTTATTGTCTTGCAATTTTCCATTTGCTTCCTTCTTGTGCCAATTCACATGCTACCGTACATTCTTGAGTTTTATCGATGAAATGGATGACTTCCTCCAAACTTGTAATGCTCCTTGTGATTTTGCTTCTAATACCATTTCCATTGTCACCTCCTTAGACATCACTAAACCAACAATTGAAAAATCAAAACCAAACATAAAATGAGGAATCCAAAATTGTCAAGAGAAGTTAGATGTTAATAAATATATACACCACTTCTCTAAGGAACATATCCTGCTTATGGGTTTTTGAGACGAGGGTTCCCAGGAAATAGTTTCTTTACCTCTATGAGGTAGTGATAAGGCCTGTATACATTCTACCCTCCCCAAACCCCATTTGTGGGATTCCACTGGGTATTATTGTTGTTGTTGTTACTTCTCTAAGGAACATAAATAAATATAGAATTTGACCAAAAAACCAATATTTATACACATATATAAACTACATGTAACAGTAATGTGTTCAGAAATCAATTTTTTAACATTATTGTTACAGTAGAAAAAGTTCAATAATGATGAATAGAACATACTAAATCACATACAATAATTAAGATTTTGAGAAAATAGTCTTACAAATGATAGGTTTGTTTTTGATGAGTTGAGTGGACTTGATGAAGTCAAGGTAGTTCATTTCAAGCATGTTAGCATCCACCATACCCAAGTCGAATTGGTCATCATGATTTTGGAGAATAGACAGAGCTACTGTTGCTTGTTTGATTGCAGTAACTATGAACAAAAATTAAACTCAAAAAATATCACAATGAAGTTACAAATGTTGTGGCACATTTTCATTAAGGTAGTATGAGATGACTAATAATATTATATTAGAGACATAAAAAGGCATATTTGATTGATATAAGGTTACTAATATCATCCAAGTCTAGGATGAGTTAATAAATTTAATCTTGTTGCCTAAGAATCCAAAAGATTCTTTTCCGTTTAAAATACAACTCAATTAGTATATTAATAAATTTGACAATTAAATGAATATATTTTCATAAGGTTGAATATATCGATAACGTTTTACCAGAGGCATCTCAAACACATTATGATCTAAGGCAAAAATCAAATGGAAGCCTTAAACTTAAAAAAATAAATTAATATATTCTTTTATGGATTTTATTCTTCTATCTCTTTGAGATGTCGAATTGTTTTAAAAAAAGTCATAATTGATTTCATTCAGTAATTCTTTCAAATGATCATATAATCATACTCCAGATGTGCCAAACTTATTCTAATAATTTTTCTTTTTGTATGAAATAAATAATCTTTTTCTATAAATAATACTTGGTTAGTATTTTTTTTAAAAAAGAATCTATAACCTATTACTACTAAAATAAAAATTGAGGCCCCTCAAATTTAGGGGCCTATTACCTTTTTTCTAACACTGTCGAGCCACTCATGCCTTATACACATGACTATAATTTTCTTTATGTTTTTATACTATACTTTGCTCATTAAACAAATGTAAAGTACTCATGGTAGACAGTTCAAATTAAAAATTTAGAAAAAACATAGGTTCTGAAACATCTACTATGTAGATAATTTGATGGCAATTTAGCTATATATGTTAGATCCATTTGTTATGTTCTCAAGCATCATAAATAACAATTCTAACCATCAATTTATTCAAACAACAACAGTCCGAATAAATTTATTCACACTATTGTAATTTTTTAATTTATACCTATGCATTTGATTAAAAATTGAATCACATGTTAAAATTGACTAAAAGTTTTAGTCATCTGCATCTGATGATTTTGTCAATAAAATAAAATAATTTTCTTCTATGAATTTCCACACTTAAATCTATTCCAAATAAATTTGAATTTAATTACAAATTTATATATCATAACAAAACAAACATCAATCATCAATTTTACCGAAACTCACTTCTTTAACTATAGATTATATGTATAAATTTTACCAGGAAGATTCAACAAAAAAATAGGGGAAAATGTTCAACACATATGAGAGAAAATAAAGAGATATAATATAAATGTACCTTTGAAAGAATGTCCGTCAAGAATTATTATCATATTTGATAAAGAAGTTGCATCCTGATCAACCAAAAGAATTCTGAGGCCAACACAGGACAAAGGAACATCTACATTATCAGTTTCCTTAGAACCCATCACTTAGCTTAGGAAGATTTTGAGATTTGTTTTTTTTTAAAAAAAAGGAGCTTTTGAATTATCGTTCTCTTCCTTTGGTTTCTGTCTTTTGTTTCTATCTCTTTATATTAAATGAAGGATAAAATTTGGCCAATTAATTACATAGTGATAGGAATATTATATTTCAAAAATCTAACTTTGTGCAAATCAATAACTAGTGTAGTCAATATTCTAGAAAAATGTAATTAAGAAAGATATTGGTAATCTACCAATTTGTATGTCAAAATAATTTAGTCTTGATTACTTACTAAATACAGACGATATCAATTAGTCCCTCCGTTTTCAATTAATTTGTGTTATTATATATTTTAGTCAATTCAAAAAAGTGTCTCTTTATTTTTTGGTAACTCTTTAATTCTAACTTTTTATATATCATATTTAAGGAGATAATATCTCATATGGTCATTCAACCACGCTCTTTTCATAGAAAGTTACTAAACTTTGATTTTTAGTGCAAAAAATATTTAATTATGGGCTCTTTTCATAAAAAATCACTATGATTTTTAATTCAAAAATCACTCAACTATGAGATTTTTTCGTAGAAAGTCACCCAACTTTGGTTTTTAATAAAAAATAACTCAACTATGGATTGTTTTCATAGAAAGTCACTCAACTTTGATTTTTAATTCAAAAGTCATTCAACTATGGCCTCTTTCACAAAAAGTCACCCAACTGTAGATATTTTACTCACAAAGTCCTTCAATTAGTTTATTTTAAATTTTTAATAAAATTTATTGACATGAAAGTTTTATTTAAAAATAATTTTTTTTTCAAAAAGATACCATTTAAATGATTTAAATAATATTTTAGTTACATATCTGTTTATTATTTTAAATTATAATTAAAAAGAAGTTCATCAAATTAACACGTGAAATAAAAAGACAATATGATCATTGAAGATTCATACAGCCAATCTCAAATTACATGAGATTAGATATAGTAATACTAGCACTCGTATTGTTTTCCTACTAGTATATCTACACTTCTAGTAGCAAAGTCATAAATAAATATATTTATATAAACTAGTAATACAATTTTACCTATATAGTCCAATAAGGCACCTAGTAGGCATCATCGGCTAACTGAGTGAAATAATGTACATAATGAAGCTCAAATGTAGATAAAAGTAGCAATCCCATAAATTATCCTTATAACCTCAACGAAACCAAATCATCGAACTGTATGCAGGTGCAAAGCCCTAGTATCTACCCACATACACCACCCGGGTCCCTATAAATCCAGAAGGCACACCATGCACAATCCAATTGACAGAACATCACTTAACCCAACAGAATCATCACAGAGCCTAACTCTCCACATCACCAGATCAAGGGTCAATTGTACATAGGTGTAAGACCCTAGTATCTACGATTGAACACCCCCAGAGCCCCCATAAGCCCAGAGGTACACCACTCACAATCATAATGTCTATAGGTATATGGATCTAGGGGTAATCAATCGGGCCTTCGCCCCCATTAATGACATGTTAATCGAGTCTTTGACCCAATGCTGGAACATGGCACCTGATCTAAAATACACATGCATAACGGTGGGATGTATCTCCCACGAGAGAAAGAATCCCCCTAGAATAAAAAAAATAGTCTCATAGCTCAAAAAATTAATCATGGGGTCTAGCCCCAAAAATGGAATTAATGAGGTCCTTGACCTAAATCTTATCCGGCACTTAGACCTTAGAATCGGCATCCGTAACTCGATATCGCAGTCGTAGCCACTGAGACTCAGACCACAAAGAGTGTCACCCATAAATCAGACTCTCAACCATAGAAAATAGAGCTCAGAGCATGAGAAGCGTCATCTAGAAGTCGAGATACCGAAACTATCAATCATCAACCAATCTATTCGAATTTGAAATTCCATGGTCATATCGTGCCCAAAGTCAACATAGGCAATGACACTCATAATATAGGTATCCCATGCACAATCAACCCCATATAATCGCAAACTATCACCATCCCTATAATAACAACAACTAAACCCAGCCTTAGGTAAGCAGAATCAAAACCCAACAGCTAACAGTAGTACATAGGAGTGTATGTCTCAATAATCAGTGTAAAATCAGGTCTAATAGGCCAAACATGCAGTAGTCCAGTCAACCACAAGTAGTGAGAGTAAAGCATGGTAACAACAGTTATATCATAAGTATCCACAACTGCCAAACCCAACAGAATCATATTTAAACTAAAAATCAAGACATAGTACGACAAATATTCTACAAGTGGCCTCACAACCATCATATCTCACAAGCATCCAGTAACATAATCCTGCAAACAACAATATTGAGTTATAAGATCTTACACTTTGATTTCTGGCATTATTTCAGCTCAAACTGGCATGTTCTAGCAATTCCACCCATTCATTCCACCAGTACAACGAATAACCATTTGAACTTTCTGAAGCTAAATGAACTTGAGGTCGTTAAGGTATGTTAGCTCCTTGAAATAATTCATTGAAATTAGTAGAGAAGTCACTAGAATTCAATACATTGGAATGTTGTTCCTCATTGAAGTTCTATGAAGTAGCTAGTTGAACATTTGGAGCTTGTTATTTTTGGGATCGGTATTTCTGCATAAGGATCGGAAAGATGAAAAATATTAGGAAAATTTGACAAAACCTTGAATCATAAATGATATAACTAGGATATCCATCTACCTTTTTCATACTTAGATACCTTTAGGCGATAGGCAAGCTGTTTCGTAGTCAAATCCGGCACACAAATCCTCTACCGAACATGTCTAGTAGGCTCTAAAATTGACATGGAAAGACAAATAGTGAGAATTTAATAGTAAATTTGTGAACATTTAGAAAATGTCAACTTACTATTTTCCTTAACCAAT
This sequence comes from Solanum clarkiae, assembly GCA_011800125.2. Taxonomy (NCBI): domain Eukaryota; kingdom Viridiplantae; phylum Streptophyta; class Magnoliopsida; order Solanales; family Solanaceae; genus Solanum; species Solanum clarkiae. Next base: position 9,892 of record JAABOM020117270.1, on the reverse strand, counting down.
GTTCTTGTTTTTTTTCTACTTCTCTATGTTGGAATAGAAACTAAATCATTATATGCTTACCTTTTTACCCTAACTCGTCAACAACTTCATTTAATTTCTTATCAAGATATGGTGTCCATCACAGGTTCTGTCTTTTGTTTTGTGGTCTTTTTGTAGTTAATTTTGAAAGCAAAGAATGATCCTTCTCTAGTTCTGAAGTACCACGTTTTTTAACTTGTGCCTTCTCATTAGTATTTCTCATTTTTGTAGAACCTACCACTTGATTTTGATAAGTCTCATAGCCATTCGCTATGATTTTTCCCTCCGGTCTTGCAGTTTCTTTGTACAAGATGTGTTGTCCAGTACATCAAGTTGATTAGCTTTGTTGTGTTGGAATATTTCATTTGTCTTCTTATTATGCCAATTAACATGCTACTATACATTGTTGAGTTTCATTGATGAAATGGAGAACTTCCTAAAAAAATAGCATGTTCCATGTTTCGTTAATTCTTGTACCATTTCCATCGTCACCTTCGGAGACATCACTAAATCAAAAGATGAAAAATCATAACGACGGGCACTGTGGGAATTGTTTCATAACTTACCAATTCACTCAAAAAAGTCAATACTTTTTAGGTAATTATTGGGTCTAAAAGGGGAACTCCCGCAATCCCTACTTGTTTCATCTTCCTCAGTTTATGCATTCTCCTCAAACTAAATCTCTACATTCTCCTCTATCTCAACCTGAGGTTCAGGAGGGGCCTCTCCTATAGGTGCATTCGCAAATTGGGCCTCACCTCTAACAGGTGCTACCATTCCTTGATTCTACCCTTGCTCATACTCTCCATTGTCCTCTTGTCGCTAGCTCCTTTGCTAGGTCATTGGTGGGAGTTGCTGGCTTGACAACATTGTAGAACGTGTCAACCATTTGCAGATATAAGAGTGAAAGAGATTAGATACAAGTATGGATCACTAGATAATAATTGGAATCAAGTTTTAGCACAACAAGAGGATTGAAAAAAAATATAAAAGAGATTTCCTAAAGTCATGTAGTCTTTCGAAGAAAAGTATAAAAGAGATTTCCTAAAGTCATATAGCCTTATGAAGAAAAGTACAGCCATCTCCGCACCGTTCCACAAGAGTTTGTAGACTGATTCTGGTACAAGAAGATCAATAAATCTGGGGCTCTGATACCAACTAAGTCACGACCCTGAAATACATCGTGAGTGGCACCCACTCTAACTCTCTCTAAAAAAAATTATTATTACAACCCAAATAGTAACTAAAACAAATTAGTAATTTAAGATGTGGAAATAGGTTAAACTAATAGGTCAAGATTGAGTTCTCTTAAAATCAAACAAACTAGATAGCATAGACAAGATTACATTGACCCATCTGTACCGAGCTCGACGAGAGGCCCAGGTGGCTCGGTGGCGCTGCAAGATGCCTGGTAGGATTTTATGGGCCGAAGCAACAGGAAATAGGCGATTTCAACTATTTTTCGTGGGTATTAGCCCACAGTTCATGGCATTGACAGGGGATTTGGGTCAATTTTCCAATAAAATTACACCAGCCTATTCGTATCGTGCCCAACAAGAGGCCTAGGTGTCCCATCAATATAGCAGTATGTCTGGTAGGATTTTATGAGCCAAGCAGTAAAAAACAGGCAATTTCGCCAATTTTTTGTAGGTATTAGCCCATGATTTATGGCATTGCCTGGGATCTGAGACAACTTTCCAAAAAAACATACGTACACATCTGTAATGAGCTCAAAAAGAGGCTCAGGTGGACCTGTGGAACCGCAGGACACCTTGCTGGATTTTATGGGCCAAGAAATAGGAAGCAGGAGATTTCAGTATTTTTTCGTGGGTGATAGCCCATAGTTTGTTGCATTGCCCAGTGATCTGAGCCTAATTTCTTAAAGAATTACACCTACCCATCTGTAACAAACTCGATAAGAGGCACAGGTGGCCCAATGGCACCGCAGGACTTTTGGTATGATTTTATGGGCCAAGCAACAAGAAACAGATGATTTTTAACAACTTTTTGTGGGTGTTAGCCCATGGTTTATGCCATAGCCTGGGAATCCAAGTCAACTTTCCTTAAAAGTTACACCAACCCATCTGTAACAAGTCTGCCAAAAGACCAAGTGGCCCAGCGGTGCCACAGGATGCCTTGTAGGATTTTATGGTCCAAGAAACAAAAATGAGGCAATTTCGGTAGTTTTTCATGAGTATTAGCCCATGGTTTGTGGCGCTGCCCGGGGATCTGCACTAAATTTCTCAAAATATTGCACTAAACTTTCTGTAACGAGCCCAACAAGCGGCTTAGGTGGTCCGATGGCATCACAAAATGCCTGGTAGGATTTTATGGACCAAGAAATAGGAAACATTCAATTTTGGTAGTTTTTGTGGGTATTAGCCCATGGTTTGTGGTGTTACCTAGGGATCCAAGCCATCTATCCTAAAAAATTACACTGACCCATCCGTAACGAGCCCCATAAGAGGCCCTGGTGGCCCGGTGGTGTCGCAGGATGCTTGGTAGAATTTTATAGGCCAAGCAATAGGAAACAGCCGATTTCGGCTGTTTCTTTTGTGGGTGTTAGCCCATGATTTATGGCACTGCACATGGATCTATGCTAAATTTCCCAAAAATTATATTGGCCTATCCATAATGAGCCTAGAAAGAGGCCTAGGTGCCCCAGCAGCGTCGCAGGATGCCTGGTGGGATGTTACGGGTAAAGCAATAGGAAACAGGTGATGTTAGTAGTTTTTCATGGGTGTTAGCCCACGGTTTATGGCACTTCCCAGGGATTCGAGCTAACGTTCCTGAAAAATTAGACCTACCCATCCTTAATGAGCCAAGTAAGAGGCCTAGCTGGCGCAACAGTGCCATAGGACGCCTTGTTGGATTTTATTTGCCAAGCAACACAAAACAAGCTATTTCAGTAGTTTTTTGTAGGTCTTAGCCCATGGTTTGTGGTGTTGCCTGGCGATCCAGAACAACTTTCCCAAAATATCTCACTGACCCATCCATGACGAGATTTACAAGAGGCATAGATAGCCCAACAGTGCCATAGGATGCCTGGTATTATTTTATTGGCCAAGCAACAGGAGATAAACAATTTCAGTAGTTTTTTATAGGTGTTACCCACCGTTTGTGGCACTGCCAGGGAATTCGAGCAAACTTTAAAAAACATCATACCTAACTGTCCGTAATGAGCCTAGAAAGAGGCCCATGTAGCTCGATGGCACCGCAGGACACTTTGTAAGATTTTATGGGCCAAACAATAGGAAACGGGCGATTTCGATAGTTTTTCATGGGTGATAGCCCATGGTTTGTGGTGCTGCCCAGTGATACGAGCCAAATTTCTCAAAACATTACACCAACCATCCATAACGAGGTTGGTAAGAGTCCTAGGTGGCCCGATGGTGCCGCAAGAATCCTGGTATGAGTTTATGGGCCAAACAACAAGCAATAGGCGATTTCAACAGTTTTTTTGTGGGTGTTAACCTATGGTTTGTGGCGCTGCCTGGTGATCCGAGACTACTTTCTTAAAAAATTTCATCGGCCTATGCGCAAAGACTCCATCAAAATACCCAAGGGGCCCTACGGTGTCACAGGATGCCAAGTAGGATTTTATGGTCCAAGAAATCAGAAACAAGTGATTTCAGCAGTTTTTTATGGGTCTCAGCCCCCGGTTTGTGATGCTACCCTTGGATTTAGGCTAACAATCCTAAAAATTACATCGACCCATCCATAATGAGCCTGGAAAGAGGCCCGAGTGGCCTAATGGCATCAGAAGATGATTTATATAGTTTTTCAACAGTTCTTCATGAGTGATAGCCCATGGTTTATGGCATTACCCATGGATCCGGGCCTAATTTCGTGAAAAATTATCATGACTCATCCGTATAAAGCTTGGTAAGAGGGCCAAGTGCCCTGGTAGAGCAGTAAATGCCTAGTAGGATTTTATGGTCCAACTAACAAGAAATAGTTGATTTTGGTAGTTTTTCGTGGGTGTTAGCCCACTGTTTGTGGATCTGCCCAGAGATTCAGGCCAGCTTTCCCGAAAAATTATCTACAAGTCTATAACAAGCCCAGCAAGAGACCCAGGTATCCCAAAAGCGTCGTAGGACAACTGATATGATTTTATGGTTCAAGCAATAGGAAACTGGCGATTTCAGCATTTTTTCATGGGTGTTAGGCAATGGTTTGGGGCACTGCTCGGGGATCCGAGCCAACACTCCTAAATAATTACACCGACCTGGCCATAATGAGCTCGGTAAGAGGTCCAGGTGTCCTGATAGGGCCACAGAATGCCTTGTAGGATTTCCTGGTCTAAGCAACAAGAAAAAGGCGATTTCAGCAATTTTTCATGGGTGTTAGTTGTAGTTTATTGCGCTAGCTGGGGATCCAAGCCAACTTTCCCATAAAATTAGACTAACCTATCCGTAATGAGCCTATCAAGATGCCTAGGTGGCCAGGTAGTGCCGTAGGAAGTCTGGTAGGAATTTATGGGCCAAGCAACAAGAAATAGGCAATTTTGACAGTTTTTCATGGGTTTATCCACTGTTTGTTGCACTACTCGGGGATCCAGGTCAACTTTCCCCAAAAATTATATTGGCCCATCTATAACAAGCGTGATAAGATGCCTAGGTGTCCTGGTGGAAATGCAGGATGTCTGGTACAATTTTATGAACAATGTAATAGGAAACAAACGATTTCGACAATTTTTCGTGGGTGTTGCCCTATGATTTTTGGCGCTACCCAGGGATCCCGGCCAACTTTCCAAAACAATTACACTGAATCATCCTTAATGAGCTTGATAAGCGGCCCTGGTGGCTTGGTAGGGTCGGAAGACATCTGGTAGGATTTTACAGGCCAAGCAATAGGAAACAACCGATTTCGATAGTTTTTGTGGTTGTTAGCTGACGGTTTATGGCGTTGCCCAAGGAACTGAGATAGCTTTCTTGAAACTTTATATCGTGCCTTGCAAGAGGCCCTCATGGCCCGACGGTGACATTGGATCCCTGGAAGGGTTTTAAGGGCCAAGCAATAGGAAACAATTGATTTCGGTAGTTTTTCTTGGGTGTTAGCCCATAGTATGGTGTTGTCTCGGGATCCAACCAAACTTTCCCAAACAATCACAGTGACCCATCCATAACAAGCTCAACAAGAGGCCCAAGAAAGGGAGGGAAATGAATACTCCCTTCAGGTGGTCCGATGGTGCCGCAAGACACCTGGTAGGATTTTATCGGACAAAGAACACGAAACATACGATTTCAACAGTTTTTCATGGATGCTAGCCCATGGATTTTCATGCTGCCCAGGGATCTAGGCTAACTTTCGCAAAACATTACACCGATCTATCCGTAATGAGCCCGACAAGAGGCCCTGGTGGTTCGGTGGAGTCGCAGATGCATGCTAGGATTTTATGATCCAAGCAATAGGAGATAAGAGATTTTGATAGTTTTTTGTGGGTGTTATCCCATGGTTTGTGGTGCTGCTCGGTGATCCTGGACAAGTTTTCCAAAATATTACACTAACTCATCTATAACAAGCCCAACGAGAGCCCTGCTTGATAGTGTCTCAAGATGCCTGGTAGGATTTTATGGGCCAAGCAACAGGAAACAAGCAATTTTTGTAGTTTTTCGTGGGAGTCATCCCATGATTTATGATGCTACCTGGTGATCTGGGCCAACAATCGTAAAAGTTTACACTGAGCGCATCTGTAACGAGCCTGGTTAGAGGCCTAGATGGCCTGATGGTGTCTCAAGATTCTTTGTAGAATTTAATAGGCCAAGCAGTAGGAAAAAGTGATTTTGACAATTTTTCATGGGTGTTAGCCCTTAGTTTATGGCACTACCCATGGATCCGGGACAATTTTGTGAGACATTATAACGACTTGTCCATATGGAGCTCGGCAAGAGGGCAAAGTGTCCTAGCAAAGCTGCAAACACCCAGTAGGATTTTATGGGATAAGTAATAAGAAATAGTCAATTTCGGTAGTTTTTCATAGGTGTTAGCCCACTGTTTGTGTGCTTCCCATAGATCCCGCTCGATTTTCCCCCAAAATTACCTACACATCTATAACAATCCTGGCAAGAGGCCCAGGTAGCCTGGCGATGCTGTAGGATGCCTGGTATGATTTTTCAACTAGTAGTTGGCGATTTCAGTGTTTTTTCGTGGGTTTTAGCCAATGATTTGTGGCACTACCTGGGGAGCCGAACCAACTTTTGTAAAATATTACACTGACCTACCTGTAAAGAGCCTGGCAAGAGGTCCAAGTGGCATGGTAGGGCCGCAGTATGCCTTGTAGGATTTCATAGTCTAAGCAACAAGAAAAAATCGATCCCAGTAATGTTTCATGGGTGTTAGTCCATAGTTTGTGGAGCTAGCTAGGGATCCGGGCCAACTTTCCCAAAATAACTACACCAAGCCATCTGTAACGATCCTGGAAAGAGGCCCATGTGCCTCGGCGGTACCATAGGATGCCTTGTGGGAATTTATGGGCCAAGCAACGGGAAATAGGCAATTTCGACAATTTTTCGTGAGTGTTAGCCCACTGTTTGTGGTTCTGCCTGGGGATCCAGTCTAACCTTCCCCAAAAAAACTAGACCAACACATCCGTAACAATCGTGACAAGAGGCCCAGGTGGCCCAACAACATTGATGGACGCCTGGTGGATTTTATGAACCATGCAACAGGAAACAAGCGATTTTGGTTGTTTTCTCATAGGTGTTAGCCCATGGTTTTTAGCGCTGCCCGGGGTTCTAGGAAAACTTTCCCTAATAATTACACTGACCCATTCGTAACGATCCTGGAAAGAGGCCCTGGGGTTGGGCGAAATCGAAGGATGTATGGTAGGATTTTATGGGCGAAACCATAGGAAACAGGCGATTTCGGCAATTTTTCAAGTGTGTTAGCCCATGGTTTGTGGCACTATTCGGGGATTCAGGCCAACTATCCCTAAAAGTTACACTGACCTTCCCTAATAAGCTTGACAAGAGGCCTAGGTATCTCAGCGATATCACAGGATGCCTGGTAAGTTTTATAGGCCAAGCAATAGGAAACAAGAGGCCCTAATGGCTCGGTGGTACCGAAGGATTTCAGGTTGAATTTTTTGTGGCAAGCAATAAGAAACAAGTTATTTCGATGGTTTTGTCGGTGTTAGCCCACGATTTTTGGCGTTGCCGGAGGATTCGATCCAATATTCCCAAAAGATTTTACCTACCTATCCATAACAGACCTAACAGGAGGCCCAGGTAATTCGGTGGTGCCGCAGAATGCCTGACAAGATTTTATGGGCCAAGCAACAGGAAACAAGCAATTTCGATAGTTTTACGTGAGTGTTAGCCCACGGATTGTGGTGCTGCTTGAGGTTTCGAGACAAATTTCTCTAAATATTACCTTGAGCCATTCGTAATGAGCCTGGCAAGAGGCCTAGGTGGGCCCGCGGTGCCATAGGATGCCTGGTATATTTAATGGCCCAAGCAACAGGAAATAGGTGATTTCATCACTTTTTCACAAGTGCTAGCCCATGGTTTTTAGTGTTGCCCAGGGACCCGAGCTAACATAGCCGGGAAAATACATCGACCTGCTCGTAACGAGATCGGCAAGAGGCTTAGGTGGCCTTGGGATGACGTAGGATGCCTGGTAGGATTTTATTGGCCAAACGACAGGAAATAAGCGATTTTTGTAGTTGTTTGTTGGTGCTAGCCCACGGTTTGTGGTGCTACCTGGGGATGGGGGCACACTTTCCAAAATATTACACTGACTAGTCCATAACGAACATAGTAAGATGCCAAGGTGGCCCTACAGCACAACAGGAAGCTTGGCAGGATTTTATGGGGCAATTAACAAGAAACAAACAATTTAGGCAATTATTTGTGGGTGTTAGTGCAGTTTGTAACGTTCCTCAAGGATATGGGCCAACTTTCCCAAAACGTTACACTAACCCATCCGTAACGAGTCTGTCAAGAGGCCCAACTTGCTTGGCGACACTGTAGGATGCCTGGTAGGATTTTTATGGGCCAAGCAATAGGAAACATGTGACTTCAACAATTTTTCGTGGGTATTAGCCCATAGTTTGTGGCACTGCTCGTGGATTCAGGCCAACATTCTCAAAAAATTACACCAGCCTATTCGTAATGAGCCCAGCAGGAAGGTAAGAGGCTCGCCGGTGCCTTAGGAAGCATGGTAGCATTTTATGGGCCAAACAATAGGAAACTAGCGATTTCGATAATTTTTCATGGGTGTTAGCCCACATCTTGTGGCATTGTCGGGGATCCGGACCAACTTTCCCAAAATATGCCTTGGTGGTGAAATGGTAGACACGCGAGACTTCAGCCAGAGGCTCAGGTGGACCAGTGGAGTTGTAGGATACCTAGTAGGATTTTATGTGTTAAGTAATAGGAAACAAGCAATTTTGGGAGTTTTTTGTAGGAAACAACTCTGAGAGATCGTTTTTCCTTTGGGAAGATACAGGAGCGAAACAATCAACCTATTGATATTGGAAGACCCAAAAAATTCTTCCAATGTATTATTTCTGGGTCCAATGGAATGCATAGGTATAGAAAGAAGCCCTATCAAATAGAGATTTTTTCTTTCGACCATATTTCGATTGTTAATATGATATATAAGGATCGCTACTACAAAGAGTATTACACCCTTGATCGTGAAATATTGATTGCTTGTTGAACCCTGTGAATTGCGTGAAAGTAGGATACTCCAAATTCGGGGGTCAAAGAGGTGTCAGCCCATGGTTTATCATGTTGCCCGAGGATCCGGGCTAGCTTTCTAGAAAAATTATACTGACTCATTCGTAAGGAGACCAGCAAGAGGCCAGTTGGCTCGGTGGCGCCACAGGATGCCTGGTTGGAGTTTATGGACCAAACAACACGAAATATGCGATTTTGGTAGTTTTTCATGAATGTTAGCCCATGATTTGTGGCGCTACCTGGAGATCCAAGCCAATGTTCCTGAAATATTACACTAAACATCTGTAACGATCTCGGCAAGAGGCCCAAGTGGCCCGACGGTACGACTGGACGCCTTACAGGATTTTATTAGCCAAACATCTTGAAATAAGCGACTTCGGCAGTTTTTCATGGATATCAATTCACGGTTTGTGGTGCTGCGCGGGGATGCAAGCCAACTTTCCCAAAAAATTATATCCACCTATTCGTAACAAGATGGAAAGATGCCCTAGTGGCATGACAATGCTTTAAAATGCCTGGTAGGATTTTATGGTCCAAGCAATAACAAAAAGGCAATCTCAGCAGTTTTTCATTGGTGTTAGCCCATGGTTTGTGGCGCTGCCCGGGGATCCGAGACAACTTTGTCAAAAATTATACCAACCAGTTAGTAACGAGCCCAGCAAGAGGCCTAGGTAGCCTAGCGGAGCCACAAGATTCCTAGTAGGATTTTATGGGCGAAGCAACAAGAAACGTGCGATTTCACTAGTTTTTCATGGGTGCTAGCCCACGAGTTTTGGTGCTGCTCGAGGATCCGAGCCAACTTTCTCGAAATATTATACCAACCCATCCGTAATGAGCCTGGCAACTTCATTATGGGCCATGCAACATACAAATAATTAGATGCTGTTGTGTTAGCACTCATGACTGTTAACTTCATTTCTGTCTTCATTGTCTTATACATATCTTAAGCCTCCATTTGTCATCCTCATCCACACACTCCAACCACTTTGTATAGGAAACCTTCTTATCTTCAACTTTGCTTGAAATTCTCCGTTCCACCACCAATCACCTTGACGTCCACTGAAGGATCTTCTCGATACCCCTAGTACCTTGGTAGCTACTTTTCTAATGTAACCAGTAGTCATGTACCACATGTTGTTCACATCCCCACTATTACTTCAAGCCCTCATAATACTCAACTTCTGCCTTAT
>JAABOM020117259.1:0-23115 GCA_011800125.2 Solanum clarkiae | reverse complement strand
TATTTTCTTAAAGGCATGTCAAATGTAAGAATCCCTTATAATATGTATAGAAAGCACATAGATACAGGTTGGTTCTCAAGGGCCTTATCGGCAACGGGTGCCAATCTGCCCTAACGGGGCTTTGGGCATGAATAATCATAAATATGAAGTCAGATTTTTGGAATAACTAATGGATTTTTAGATACATGGAAATTGAAATTCTGGGCATTCAGAGGCACGTTTTTGGGCACTTTTTGGGATCGTTGCAGAATGGTTTGGATATTTTTCTTTTATCTCTTCCTTAGCTTCCCATGTAACTTCCTCAATGAATTGATTTCTCTATAGGACTTTGACAGAGGCGATCTCTTTGGTTCTCAATCTGCGAATCTAACGATCAAGAATTTGGATTGAAATTTCTTCGTAGGTCAAGTTATCCTTCACTCCAATGCTCTACACAGGGATTACCAAGTTAGGATCTCCCAAACATTTCTTCAACATAGACACGTGGAACACCAGATGGATACCATCTAACTCGAACGACAACTCTAATTCATAGGCAACCTTCCCAATTCTCTTCACAATCTGATAAGGTCCAATATCATATGGACTCAATTTACCCTTCTTCCCAAATCTCATGACACCTTTCACAGGTGACACTTTCAAGCATACCCAATAATTCACCTCAAACTCTAAATCTCTCCTACTCACATCAGTGTATGATTTCTGGCGACTTTGCGCAGACTTCAACCTTTCCCAAATGACCTTGACCTTCTCCATTTGTTGATGGAGAATATTAGGCCCAATCAACTCCACTTCTCCAATCTCGAACCACCCAATAGGTGATCTACATCTTCTCCCATTCAAAACTTAATAGGGAGCTATCTTAATGCTTGCATGATAACTATTATTATATGCAAATTCAATCAATGGTAGGTGATCATCCCAATTCCCCTTGAAATCAAGAACATAGCCTCTCAACATATCCTCTAACGTCTGAATGGTATGTTCTACCTGACTATATGTCTGTGGATGGAAGGTCGTACTTAAATTCACTTTTGTGCCCAAACATTTCTGGAATCTATCGCAAGTTAAGCTCTTTTTTACTGAAAACATACTGCAAGTTCTTGTGTTCAGTGAACACATCCACATGCACTCCATACAAATAGTGGTGCTAGATTTTGAGTGCGAACACCACCGCTACTAACTCAAGATCACTCAGATATTTCCTCTCATGGATCTTAAGTTTTCTAGGAGCATAGGCTATCACCTTCCTACTCTGCATCAACACACATCCCAATCCAACTCTTGATATATCACAATAGATCGAAATCTGTCCCTAGGCAAGGTTAGAACTAGGGCAATAATCAGTCTAGTCTTCAATTCATGGAGACTCTTCTCATATTCATCGGACCATTAAAACTTGACCTTGTTCTGAGTCAATTAAGTAAATGGTGTGGATGAGGAAGAAAATTCCTCAAAAAATCTATAGTAGTAGCCTGCCAACCCTAAGAAACTTCTTATATCCATTGGAGTGGTTGGTCTGGACTAGTTCTTCGCCGCTTCTATCTTTTAGGCATCTACTCGAATACTATCACCGGAGACAATATGGCCCAGGAAAGCCACAACCTTAAGCCAGAATTCACATTTTGAGAATTTCTCATACAACTTGTGGTCCTTAAGTGTTTGTAGGACAATTCTGAGGTGATTTGCATGATCCTCTTCGTCTCTTGAATACATCAAAATATCATCAATGAAGATAATCAAAAACATATCTAGATACTTTCTAAACACCCTATTTATCAAATCCATAAAGGTCGTAGGTGCATTCGTCAACCCAAAGGACATGACCAGGAACTAAAAATGGCCATATCTAGTCCTAAAGGCTATCTTTGGAATATCACATTCCCTCACTTTGAACTGATGGTAGCCAGATCTGAGGTCTATCTTTGAGAAACAAGAGGCATCCTGAAGTTGGTCAAACAAATCATCTATCCTTGGGAGAAGATACTTATTTTTTATGGTGACCTTATTCAGTTGTCTATAGTCAAAACATATTTGAAGAGAACCATGTTTCTTTCGCACAAATAGGATAGGGGCACCCTAAGGAGAAACACTCGACATTATGAAGCCCTTCTCTAATAAATCTTTCAATTATTCTTTCAACTTAGCGGGGACCATCCTATACGGCGGGATTGAGATACGCTGGGTATTAGGAAGAACATCAATCCTAAATTCAATCTCCCTATTAGGAGGGACTCCGGGCATATCCTCAGGAAAGGCTTCTGGAAACTCATTCACAATCGGGACTGACTCAAGAGTAAGAGACTCAACATTATCCAATCTAACTCTAACAAGGTGGTAGATAAAACCCTTAGCAATCATCTTTCTATCTCTAAGATAGGAGATAAACTTCCTCTTAGGTACTACAGAATCAACCTTCCACTCTAGAACCAGTTCATTAAGAAATTAGAATTTAATAGTTTGGGCTCTACAATCAACAGAGGCATAACAGGCGTGGATCCAACCAATGCCAAGGATCAAATCAAAATCATCCATATCTAAGTCAATCAGATCAACATAGTATCCCTATGATGGATGGATACTAAACAAGCTCTATAGACTCTCTCAGCCCGAATAGACTCACCCACTAGAATGGAAAAATCAAAGGGTTCAAGAAGGCTCTCAAGGGTTCTGTTAAATCTACAAGCCACATAAGGAGTTACAAAAGATAATGTGGTACTAGGATCTACCAACATATAACAATCAATAGACAAGACTCGAATCATACCCATTAATATTTGGGGAGCTCTCCTGATCATGTCGACTACCTATGGGATACAAATAGATTGTAGCTTCGTTTGCACCTGATGTAGCACTTTTCTGATTTCCTTTAGCTGGTGGAGTTGATGCAAAAGATTGAGCCCAGTTAGCCCACTTTGGACATTCTTTCTGAAAGTGAGCCACTTGGCCACACTTGTAGCATACATCACTCCTCTCACTACATCTCCCCAAGTGCAATTTACCATACTTGCCACAAGTTGGTTTACCTAATAAATCTTGAGCCACACTGGCTTGTGACTGAGATCCATGGGCTCTTTGATCATTTCTGACTCTAGGTATTGGTGCATAGCAGATGATGGCACCGAAAATTAATTTCTATTCCCCTTTCATCCAACGTCATGGCTGGATGCTTTTGCTTTCTTATTTCTGAACTCCTCTTTACCATGCTGCCTCTACTCATCATCTTGTTGCACAAAGGTCAACAATCTCCCAATATCCATGTCACACACAAGCATTACTCCCCTCCCATCTCTCTTCGGTCCTTTATTTAATCCATCAACATACATCCCCATCCTCCCCCTAATATCAGAAACCATGTCTGGAGCATAGCGAGATACTTGTGTAAACTTCAGTCCATACTCTTGCACAGTCATAGAGCCCTATTTCAACTTCAAAAACTCTGTTACCTTTGTCACTCTTCTCTCCCTCGAGAAGAAACACCCCAAGAAAGCTTTTTCAAATATAGCCCAAGCCAATATGGGGGCATCCTCTCCTCTACCCGTCTTCCATTGGTCAAACCACAATCTAAACACACCCTTTAGTTGGTAAGCAGCTTCACTCAGTTAGAATTAACCACATGCATCACTTGGAACACTTTCTGAAGCTCCTCCACATAGTATTCAGGATCCTCAATGGATACAAACCCTGTGAACTCAGGCGGACTCATACTCAAGAATTCTCGGACTCTAGAAGTTTCATGGGAATCTTATCGGGCCACTCCTTGTCTCACAACAGGTATTGTAACAGCCTGGGCTAGAGTTTACATAGCCTAGCGAAGCTCAGCATTGGAGACTTCATCTTGTGGGGGCTGCACAATAGGGACAGCTTGTTCCACGGGCTCCTCATATCCTTGAGGCTCAGGTAGATGGACATTTATCGGGTGAGAGGTCCTCTACCTTTGACAGCTCTTCTGGGAAGCATGATTACAATTTTGCAACGCACAAAGCACGAATTAAAATAGAACTTTCACAAAGTATAACTCTATAGCACAATTTAGAACGTGAAAGAAGTAAAACAATTCCTAATGTACTACAGCCTCCTGTTTATCGAGTGTGATCAACAACACACCAATAAACAAGACTATACTAGACACAGCTTTATAGACTCCCTAGGACACTTGAACTTGTGCTTTGATACCAAGTTTCTCATGCCCCGGATGGGGACCCAAGACGTGGCTGGCACCCAGAGACTACTGCTAGTTCCCAAGCAAACTTCTTGGCCTCATCACAGTCATTCATTCATACATTCCACTAATCTGCGAAAGATATAAGGAATATGAATGGGCATATCTTATCATCTAGTCACAAAATAATAATATAATGGAAGGCAAGTAGAAAGAACTAAAGCTCACAATCTTATCAACCAACATCCGACTCTAGTCTATGAAGCCTCTATCACTATCAAGTGGTGCCAAAGACAACGCCATACTAACTCAATCAAAATAAAGCTAAGAAAATCTAACTCTAAAGAAATATGAAAATAATGTAATGAATCCTCCGAAGTAGGATAGGCTCACCCAACCAGTTGAACGTTCAAATCTCCTTAATGATGCACTTGTTGATGATCTGTATCTCGTGTAACTACATCATAAAATGATGCAACGCATGAGTAAGTCAGTATGTGGAATGTATGGTAAGTAAAATAGTTAAATAAAATCAAAACTGGTAGAATAATATAGAAATAACAGTCAACTTAATATAGAAACCAATCAATATGTCATATGTGTATCTAAAGCAAAAATAATGAGAAGACAAGTGACCCATCAACCAATCAACTCATCAATCAAATTAGACTCATCTTAACTCATCACATCTCATCTCATTCCATCTTATCTCATCTCATCTCAGAGTACTCAGATTGGGAACTTTCTGGGAGTTTCTCTTATCTAACAATAATCATTCATGATCTAGTGACTGTGCAACAATCAAGTTGATATTGCCATAGCCGCTCTGTACTTACCAGGTAGAGAATGACTCAAAACCATAAGGACAAGTCCAAATGGAGACAAAAATCCACAAATCTTTTATTGATTTCAAGGATTTCTAATTAGAAGGAACCTCACCATAATATGATATGATGGTCCTAATACTCACTTACGCCTCGGTATGTAATTTGACGAGTGCGAGTTAGTTTAACTCTTACTCTTTCGGTGCTTGATACTCTTCTAATGACTCAATGCTCATAAAACAATCTATCCAATCAAACTATCTTCATCAAATCATCTCAATAAACATTATGGAGGCATAATCTTTCAGTCAGTCTCATAGAGACTCTAATCATCTCATCCATCAACATCTCAATCAACAGATCAAGGCTTAGAACAATTATTAGGGAATAATGGAATAAGAAATTTATTAGAGTTCATTTGGGAAGACTCATAGGACTATAAAATTTTATCAACTCATCATCATTCTTTCATCAAAATCAGAACCTCTATCAACATTCTCATTCAAGGCTCTAGACCCAATGCCTATCTCATTCATGCAATCTTTTTGAAAAAAATAAGTAGAGTTCTTGCAATGATTTATGTAAAAATATTCCATTCAAGAAAACAAGTTTGTGATAATCATCAACATATGAAAATACGTGTAAAAACTATATAATTTTCAAGAAAATCATCAACAATCATATATGCAGACTCAAGAACTTTCACTCACTTCTAAGACCATCTATGGGGCACATAATAGAACAATATCATACTTTTAGTTTATCCTTACAAGGAGATAACGTCGACCTTCCAGGACTGCTCAGGTCCCAGAGGCATCCCCTGCCCAGCCACAGCCAATCCCCACCTCAGAGACAGATTTTAGAGGAGCTATTACCGTGCCTATGCAGCTATTGGCCTCACAGGGTAATAGTTGAGGTCCTCAGGTTCCTATTTCTAGCTCACAGGAGTCTATGGCTGCAACTAGGATCAGAGACTTCTTACGGATGAACCCACCAATGTATACTGGGTCAAAGATTGAGGAGGACCCGCAGAACTTCATCAATGAGATGTGGAAGGTCTTGAGGACCATGCATACTAATGAGACTGAAGGAGTTGAGCTTGTCTCCTACTAGCTAAGAGATGTTGCAATTATTTGGTACAACCAATGGGAGGATAGTGGACGTGAAGATGTTGAACATACAGAGTGAGATGAGTTTGAGGCTACTTTCCTTGACCAATTTTTTCCCCAAGAGTTAGGGAGGTGAAGTTTGATGAGTTCGTGAACTTAAAACAAGAGGGGATGACCGTTGATGAGTACATCCTCAAGTTTATAAAGCTTTTCAGATATGCTCCAGAGATGGTCTAAGACATGAGGGCAAGGATGAGGAAGTTTGTGTTTGGTTTAGGAAGGCATGTAAAGAAGGAATGAGAAGCAGCGTTGTTGATCCCAGGTATAGACATTTCTAGGATTATGGTATATGCCAGCAAACTGAGAAAGATAAAGAAAAGGATAGAGAAGAGTGGCTGAGCAGGAATGCAAAATCAGTAGGGCATGAGCCTAGCCAGCCAAGATAGAATAAGGGTGAAAATTCCTATTTTCAGAAGAGGTCTTCTTACTAATTACCCTCTGTAGAGAGTGCACCTGTCCCACAAAGTAGGTATAATCACAAGTCTAATGGTTACCAGAGTTTCAGGGCCCAGGGTTCCCAATATCAAGATAGTGTGACCCAAGGTAGAAAAGGAAAGCCACCTTATGACAAGTGTGGTAAGTTGCATCTGGATGAGTGTCACATGGGAAAAGATGTTTGTTACTCATGTAGGTAGACTGGTCACTTCCAATTTGAGTGAGCCGAAGAGGAGACGAGGTGAAGAGAGCAATAGAGCGTAATCCTCCATAGGACCCCTAGCTGGCAGTCATCAGAGGGGCACTACTACGGGTGTAGGAGGTGGGACGAACCATCTTTATGCCATGGGTAGTTGTCAAGATCAGGAGGTAGCACCAAACGTTGTTACGGTATGATTCGAGTCTTTACTTTTGATCGTTATGTATTTCTTGACCCGAGTGTCACTCTGTCTTTTTTAACTCCTTATGTGACTAGTAGATTTGGGATACTTCTAAAGTGTCTACTTGAACCCTTTTCTGTTTCCACTCCCACTGGTGAGTTTATCATAGCTGAGAGGGTTTACGGGGATTGTGTAGTGTCTATTTATCATAGAGATACCTTGGCTAACTTGGTAGAATTAGAGATGGTTATTTTTGATGTGTTCCTCGGCATGGATTGGCTTCATGCTTGTTATGCATTCGTTAATTGTAGGACCTGAGTTGTTAAGTTCCAATTTCCTAATGAACCTAGCTTAGAGTAGAAAGGGAGTTTCATTGTACCTAAGGGCAACTTTATCTCCTATCATAGAGCCAAAAAGCTAATCTCTAAAGGGTGTATCTACCACCTCATGTGAGTTAAGTCTGATGATGTTGAGTCCCCCACTCTATAGTCTCCTGATTGTAAATGAGTTCCCTGAAGTTTTCCCCATGGATCTACGTGGAGTCCCTCCTAATAGGGAGATTAACTTTGGGATTAATCTTCTCTCTGATACCCAACCTATCTCAATTCCACCTTATAGGATAGCCCCCTCTGAATTGAATGAATTGAAAGAGCAATTGAATGATTTTCTAGAAAAAGGTTTCATAAGACCTAGTGTTTCTCCTTGGATGCTCCAGTACTATTCCTGCATAAGAAAGATGAGTCTTTTCGAATGTATATAGACAATAAGCAACTGAACAAGGTCAGAATAAAGAATAAGTATCCTCTACTCAAGATAGATGATCTATTTGACCAACTTCAAGATGCTTCTTGCTTCTCCAAGATAGACCTCAGATCAGGTTGCCATCAATTGAAGGTGAGGGAATGTGATATTCCAAAGATACCCTTTAGGACAAGGTTTGGACATTTTGAGTTCTTGGTTATGTCTTTTGGGTTGACTAATGCACCTGAAGTTTACATAGATTTGGTGAACAGAGTATTCAGACCGTATTTAGACTTGTTCGTGATTGTATTTATTGATGATATCCTGGTATATTATGAGGAAGAAGACGAGCTTGCCAATCATCTTAGAGTGATTTTACAACCTCTCAAAGACTATGAATTGTATGCAAACTTTTCGAAGTGTGAGTTCTTTCTCAAGTTAGTGGCCTTTCTAGGTCATGTTATATTGGTCGATGGTATTTTTGTGGATGCCCAGAAGATTGAAGGGTTTAATAACTAGCCTAGACCAACCACTCCCATTGATAGACAAAGTTTCTTGGGGTTGGCAGGATACTACCATAGATTTATTGAGAGCTTTTATTCTTTGTCTACACCATTAACCAAGCTAACTCAGAAAAAGGCCAAATTTCAGTGGTCCAACGAATGTGAGCAAAGTTTTCAAGAGTTGAAGACTAGATCGACTACCGTACCAGTTTTGACGTTGCTTGATGGGCCAGAAGACTTTGCAATTTATTGTGATGTATCCAAAGTTGGACTGTTATGTGGAAATGTAGAGAGGGAAGGTGATAGCCTATGCTTCCAGAAAACTTATGGTTTAGGAGAAGAACTACCCAACTCATGATCTCGAGTTGGCAACAGTGGTGTTCGCGCTGAAAATCTAGCGCCACTACTTGTATGGAGTGCATGTGGATGTGTTCACTAACCACAAGAGCTTGCAATATGTCCTTATTTAGAAAGAGCTCAACCTACGGCAAAGGAGATGGTTGGAGTTGCTAAGGATTATGACATAAGAATTCTCTACCATCCAAGTAAGGTTAGCATTATTGTTGATGCTCTTAGTAGGTTGTTTATGGGTAGCACCGCCCACTACGAGGAAGAGAAAAAAGAATTGTCCAAGGAAGTGCATAGGTTGGCCTGATTGGGAGTACAACTTGAGGAGAATAATGAGGGCAGGTTCAACATTCAAAATGGGTTTGCTTCATCCTTGGTGTCAGAGGTGGCAGAAAAGAAAGACCAATACCCTTTGTTACTCTAATTGAAAGAAGTTATTCACAAACAAAAACAGGTGGTTTTCTCCAAAAGGGGCAATGGGTTGTTGAGATACTAGGGTAGATTGTTCGTTCCCAATGTTAATAGTGTTCGAGAGGGAATCATTGCTAAAGCTCATAGATCCAGATATTCTATCCATCCTGGCTCCACCAAGATGTACCACGACTTGAGAGAAGTTTATTGGTGGAATGGAATGAATAAGGACATTGCTGAACTTGTCTCTAAGTGTCCTAATTGTCAGTAGATCAAGGTTGAACATCAAAGGCCTTGTGGCTTAGCTCAGAACTTTTAAATTCCAGAGTGGAAGTGGGAAATGGTCAACATGGACTTCATTACCACCTTGCCAAGGTCCCGAAAGCAACATGAATATATATGAGTGATTGTGAATAGGATGACTAAAGCATCCTACTTCTTGGCAGTCAAGACAACTAATACGACTGAGGAATATGGCCGATTATACATTTGTGATATAGTGAGGTTGCATGAAGTTCCCTTGTCTATCATCTCAGACAGAGGAGCTTATTTCACCTCCAATATTGGAGATCTTTTCAGAAGGGATTGGGTACCAAGGTAAATCTGAGTACAACATTCCACCATCAAACAGAAAGACAGGTAGAGTGCACCATTTAGACTTTAGAGGAAATGTTAAGGGCTTGTGCTCTCTACTTTAAGGGAAACTCAGATTACCACTTACCATTGATCAAATTTTCCTACGATAATAGCTACCGTGCAAGTATTCGAATGGCCCCTTATGAAGCTTCATATGAGAGGAGATATAGATCACTGATTGGGTGGTTTGAGGTTGGTCAAGATGAATTGATTGGAGCTGATGATATCCACCAGCACTTGGAGAAGGTGAAGGCTATTATAGAGATGTGGAGGACTGCACAGAGTCTTCAAAATTCTTACACCGACGTGAGAAGAAGAGACTTAGAATTTGAGGTAGATGATTGGGTGTACTTGAAGGTGTCACCTATGAAGGGAATTATGAGGTTCAAAAAGAAAGGAAAGTTGCGTCCATGCTACATTAGAACCTGTCAATCGTGAGGAGGATCAAGAAAGTCGCCTGTGAATTAGACTTGCCTCCCGAGTTAGACGGGATCCATCCGCTATTCCACGCTTAGATGTTGAGAAGTGCTTGGGAGATCCTACCTAGGTGATCCCTATTGAAAGCACAGGAGTAAATGATAATCTATCCTATGAGGAAATTCCAGCCCAAATCCTCGATTGACAAGTTCGTAAGTTGAGGAATAAGGAGATGGCCTCCACCAAAGTTCTAGGAGCCAATTTGTTGAGGAAGCTACATGAGGAGCTACGGAAGCTATGAAGATTAAATACCCACACCTATTCGTGCGAAAATACGACGAAATTGAAGGTAATGTCCTTATCCTTGACATAGTTGATGTTCCTCTTTCATAAATGGATATGTTTATTCTATTCTTGAATCTAATGTATAGATTATAGAGGGTGATGGATAGTTGAGAGTTCGAGACTTTCGAGTGAGTATCAAGACGAGTCTTAAGTCTACGTGTGCCTTAATCTTACCTTACTTGTCATTCGAGGACGAAGATCCCAAGGGTAGATAATGTAACACCCTATGAAATTTACTGAAATGCCCCTAGAAAGTAATCGTGCTCATAAATCATCTTCCCAAACTCCAATGGAAAATTCGAGACCGAATTTGCAATCAGTGTGAAAAACTGAGTAGAAAAATAGCCTCGACCCGATCTTAAAGCAACCGAGTTGAAAAATAATTTTTGCTTAATTAATTAGGAAACAGTCTCTGTCCATACCCCTGGCGCGATGTGGATGGAAAGCGGACTAACACTTATGATTTTTTTTGAAAATTTTGAAGTAGATTTTAAGGAACAAAATTTTGTGAAAAACACATGTCCGCACCCCTACCGCAATACGGACATGATGTTGCGGGATGGAAATTATTTATTTTATTACGGGAAGGGCCTTTTGGTCATTCCCCAACCTATCCTAAGTCCCAAAAATATGTTTAAGGGTCAGTTATATCAAATTAAGAGTTACAAAACCCATCTTTCTTAACTTTTAGATGAGGTTCTAGAAGGAGAAAGAAGAGAGAGCTTGAGGATTCCGAGGTTTGGGTCCAATTCCTTGAAGAAGCCTAAGAAACTCTTCATCCAGGTATGTAAGGCTACCCAAAACATGATATTATTCTCCCATATTCCCCATTGAATGTAATAGGTTGATAATTGAAGGCGATCGGTTCTGTCTGTGTAATTCTTGAATGGGTATTTGAAAGTTATTCTTACATATATATTTTCTTGAATTAATTATCATAACTTGAATTATTTGTTTAAATGACTTATTTAAATTATTATCTTACCCTATGTCATGCCTCGTGAGGGGACCCAAAATATGGCTGGCACCCAGAGACTGTTGCTTGTCCCTAAGAGAACCATATAGCCTCATCACGTTCATTCATTCATACATTCTATTGATCAGCGGAAGACATAAGGAATATAAATGGACATATCTTATCATGTAGTCTCAAAATAATAATAATAATAATATAATGGAAGGATGGTAGAAAGAACTAGCTTGCAATCTTATCGTTCAACATTCGACTCTAGTCTATGAAGCCTCTATCACTATCAAGTGTTGTCAATGACAGACCCAACGCTACCTCAATCAAAATAATGCTAAGCAAATCTAACTCTAAAGTAAGATGCAAATAAAGTAATGAATCTTCCGAAGTAGGGGAGGCTCACCCAATCAACTGAACGTCCAAAAAACCTTAACGATGCGCCCACTGATGATCTCTATCCCATCTATCTACATCATAAAATAATACAGCGCCAGAGTGGTGTCATTATGTGGAATGTATGATATATAAAATAGCTGAATAAAATCGAAACAGGGAGAATAATATAGAAATAACAGTCAACTCAATATAGAAACCAATCAATATGTCAAATATCCATCTAAAGCAAGAATAAAAAGTAGACAAGTAACTCATCAACCAATCAACTCATCAATCAAATCAAACTCATCTTTGAGGGACTCATCTCAAATCATCTCATCTTACCTCATCTCATCTCAGAGTACTCAATTTGGGAACTTTCTGGGAGTTTCTCTTATCCGACAATAACCACTTATAAGCCAGTAATTATACAACATCATGCTGATATTTCCACAGCCATTGTGTACTTGCCAGGTAGAGAACAAATCAAAACCATAAGGACAAGTCCAAATGGAGACAACAATCCACAAGTCCTTTATTGTTTTCCGGGACTCCTAATCAGAGGGAACCTCAACATAATATAATGTGATGGTACTAATCCTTACCTACACTTGGATAAGTACTTTGACGAGTGCGAGTTGGTTTAAATCTTACTCTTTCAGTGTTGGATACTCCTTCCATGAGACAATGCTCATAAAACAATTCGTCCAATCAAACTATCTCCATCAAATCATCAAAATCAGCCTCATGGAGGCACAATCTTTCAACCAGTTTTATAGAGACTCTAATCATCTCATTAATCAGACTCTCAATAAATAGCTCAAGGCTTAGAACAATCATTAGGGAACAATCGAATAGATAATTTATTAGAGTTCATTTGGGAAGACTCATAGTACTATCAAATTTTGTCAACTCATCATCATTCTCTCATCACAATCATAATCTACATCAACATTCTCAATCAAGGCTCTATACCCAATTCCTATCTTTGTTCAAGCATTCTTTATGAAAATAGTAAGTGGGGTTCATACAATAATTCATGTAAAAACATTCCATTCGAGAAAAGAAGTTTATGATGATCACCAACATATGAAAACACATGTAAAAATTATAAAATTTTCAAAAACATCATCAAGAACTATGTATGTAGACTCGAGAACTTTCAAATCACTTCTAAGATCATCTATGGGGCACATGAGAGATCAATCCCATGCTTTCAGTTTAGCCTTACATACTTGGGATAAAGTTTTTCCAATCCACCGTCAAGAATTCTCCTTGAATTCTTCAATCGAGCCTTTCTCTTCTTCTTCTCTCTCAAGCCCTCATTTTTCAAGAGTTAGAAAAGGATTTAGAATGAGGTTTAAGACCCTATTTACTCATCAAAACAACCTAAATTGATCGTGTTTTGAGTTTTGGAGGAGTTGGGAATTGATTGAAATGCCTCTCAATTTAAAAATAAAAACTTCAATCCTTGCAGACTGGGCATGTACATATACAATTTCCTTTCGAAATTTCCCATCGAAAATAAAAGAAAAATAAACAACTGTTGGCCCGTGTCCCTAGTGCATTGCGCCTTGGTCGCGCACCAACACTATTTTGTAATTAATCATAAAAAATTGTTTTTCGATCCAATGCCTCTAAAATCCGAACGAGGCCATTTTCCCACTCAATTTTTGTGCTGATTGCAAATCCGG
Organism: Solanum clarkiae; assembly: GCA_011800125.2. Lineage (NCBI taxonomy): Eukaryota > Viridiplantae > Streptophyta > Magnoliopsida > Solanales > Solanaceae > Solanum > Solanum clarkiae. Next base: position 9,708 of record JAABOM020117259.1, on the reverse strand, counting down.
TGTCGCATTTTCCATCAGAGATTGGGAAGATGCATTATTTTAGTCTAGGGGTATTTTGGTAATTTTACCATGGTTCAGCATCTCCCCCTAGCATCATCAGTCCTCGAATAATAAGTAAAGATGGATATCGAGGCACGAATAGACTCAAAACTCAACTAAATATTCACATCTATCAATCAATCTTTCGATTCCTTATCATTATCAACAATCTTTATTCAGACATAAGAATGAATAACCATCAAGAAAAGACAATCAATTTAGTGAAGGGTAAAAAAATTTAACTTCAACATTCCCATCGATTGGCACAAATAGGTTGGATATTTTTCTTTCATCTCTTCCTCAGTTTTGCATCTGGCTTCCTCAACGAGTTGATTTCTCCATAAGACTTTAATTGAGGCTATCTCTTTGATTCTCAAGCTGTGAATATGACGATTAAGGATTTGGAATGAAATTTCTTTGTAGGTCAAGTTATCCTCCACTCCAATGCCCTCCGCAGGGATACCAAGTTAGGATATCCCAAACATTTCTTCAAAATCAACACGTGGAACACCAGATGGATACCATCTAACTCGGAAGGCAACTCAAATTCATAGTCAACCTTCCCATTCCTCTTCACAGTCTGATCAGGTCCAATATAGCATGGACTCAATTTACCCTTCTTCCAAAATCTCATGACACCTTTCGTAGATGACACTTTTAAGTATACCCAATCATTCACCTCAAACTTTAAATCTCTCCGCCTCATATCACTATATAATTTCTGGCAACTTTGCGCAGTCTTCAACCTTTCTCCAATGACCTTGACCTTCTTCATTGATTGATGGATAAGATCAGGCCCCAATCAACTCCAATTATCGAACCACGAATCACCCAATCGGTGATCTACATCTCCTCCCATACAAAGCTTCGTAGGGAGCCATCTGAATGCTTGCATTATAACTATTATTATATGCAAATTCAATCAATAGTAGGTCATCATCCCAATTCCCCTTGAAATAAAGAATAGCCTCTAATGTCTAAATGCTATGTTCTACCTGACCATCTATCTACTGACAATTAGGGCACTTTGAGACAATTTCGGCAATATCCCTCTTTATTCCACTCCACCAATAGACTTATCTCAAGTCATGGTACACTATGGTAAAGCTAGAATGAATGGAATATCTAGTGCTATGAGCTTCAACCATGATTCATCATGAATACCAACAACATCTGGGATGCAAAATCTACTCCGGTATCTCAACACCCCATCTCCCCCTTTGGAGAAGACCATTACTTTCTGTTTATGGACAACCTTCTTCAATTAGAGTAGGATAGGATCTCGGTCTTGCTTTTTTTCACCTCTACCACTAAAGATGAAGTAGACCCACTTTGAACATTAACGCATCCCTCATCATTCTCCTCAAGTTGGACTTCTAATCGAGCTAATCGATACACTTCTATAGTTAGATCCTTCTTTCCTTCCTCTACATTGGTTGTGCTACCCATTGCAACCTGCTAAGAGCATCAACAACAATGTTAGTTTTACCTGGATGGTAGAGAATGCTCATGTCATTATCCTTGAGCAACTCCAACCATCTTCTCTGTTGTAGGTTGAGCTCTTTCTAATTGAAAACATACTACAAGCTCCTGTGGTCGGTGAACACATCCACATGCTGTCCAAAAAAATAGTGGGTCACATTTTGAGTGCAAACACCACCGCTGCCAACTCAAGATCATGGGTCGGATAGTTCCTCTCATTGATCTTATGTTGCTGGAAGCATATGCTATCACCTTCCCTCTCGGCATCAGCACACATCCCAATCCAACTCTCAAGGCATCATCACAGATCACAAGGTCCTTTATCCCATTAGGCAAGTTTAGAACTGTGGTAGTAGTCAGACTAGTCTTCAATTCTTGGAAACTCTTCCCATATTTATCGGACTACTAAAACTTGTCCTTTTTTAAGTCAATTTAGTCGATGGTGTGGGTAAAGAAGAAAATTTCTCAACAAATCTGCGGAAATATCCTGCCAACCCTAAGAAACTTCTTATGTCAGTTGGAGAGGTTGCTTTGGGCCAGTTTTTTACCGCTTCAATCTTTTGGGCATCTACTTGAATACCATCACCGGAGATAAAATGGCCTAGGAAAGCCACAAACTTAAGCCAGAATTCATATTTTGAGAATTTAGTGTATAAATCAAGGTCCTTAAGTGTTTGGAGGATAATTCTGATGTGATTTGGATGATCCTCTTCATTTATCGAAAACACCAAAGTATTGTCAATGAGCATAATCACAAACATATCAAGATATTGTCTGAACACTCAATTCATTAGATCCGTAAAGGTAGTAGGTGCATTTATTAACCCAAAGGACATGACCAAGAACTAAAAATGGCTATATCTAGTCCTAAAGGTTGCCTTTGGAATATCACATTCTTTCACTTTCAACTGATGGTAACTAGATTTAGGGTCTATATTTGAGAAACAGGAGGCACCCTGAAGTTGGTCAAACAAATCATCTATCCTTGGGAGAGGATACTTATCCCATATGGTGACATTGTTTAGTTGCCTATAGTCAATACATATTCGAAGAGACCTATCTTTCGTTCACACAAATAGGATAAGGGCACCCCAAGGAGAAACACTCGGCCTTATGAAGCCCTTCTCCAACAAATCTTTCAATTATTCTTTCAACTCAGCGGGGGCCATCTTATAAGGTGATATTGAGATATGGTGGGTATCAAGAAGAACATCAATCCCAAAGTCAATCTCCCTATCAGGAGGGATTCCGGGAAAATCCTCGTGAAACACTTCTGGAAAGTCATTAACAATCCGGACTGACTCAAGAGTAGGAGACTCAACATCATCCAATATAACTCACATAAAGTGGTAGATTTTAGCAATTATCTTTCTAGCTCTAAGATAGGGGATAAACTTTCCCTTAGGTACTATGGAATCACCCTTCCACTCTATAATCGGTTCATTTGGAAATTGGAACTTAAAAGTTCGGGCTCTACAGTCAACAGAGGCATAACAGGCGTGGAGCCAATCAATGCAAAGATCAAATCAAAATCAGTCGTATCAAACTAAATCAAATCAATGATAGTATCCCTATATTTGATGGACACTACACACGCTCTATAGACTCTCTCAGCCCGAATAGACTCACCCACTAGAGTAGAAATATCAAAGTGTTCAAGAAAACTCTCAGGGGTTCTATAAAATTTACTGGCCACATAGGGAGTTACAAAAGATAATGTGGCACCAGGAACCATCAACATATAACAATCAATAGAAAAGACTCAAATCATACCTATCACAATATCTGGGGAGTTCTCTTGATCATGCCAACTACCCATGGCATACAAACTATTTGTATCTCCAGTTGCACCTGACGTAGCACCTCTCTGATTCCCTTTAGTGGATTTGGTTGGTGCAGAAGATTGAGCTCGGTCAGCCCACTTTGGACAATCTCTCTGAAAGTGACCCGCTTAGCCACACTCTTAGCATATATAACTCCCCTCGAGACATCTCCCCAAGTGCAATTTACCATACTTGCCACATGCTAACTTACCCAATGAACCTTGAGCCACACTGGCTTTTGATTGAGATCCATGGGCTCCAACATTCTGAGACCTCTGATCATTTCTAACTCTAGGTGTACGTGCACTAGTAGATGATGGTGCCGAAAATCGCTTTCCATTCTCCTTTCTTCCAACCTCATGGCTGGATGTTTTTGCTTTCTTATTTCTGAACTCTCTTTACCATGCTGTCTTTCCTCATCAGCTTGTTGCACTAAGGTCATCAATCTCCCAATATCCATGTCACTTACGAGCGTTACTCCCCTACCATCTCTCTTTAGCCCTTTATTCAATCCATCAATTTACATCCCCATCCTCCCCCTCATATCAGCAACCATGCCTGAAGCATAGTGAGATAGTTGTGTAAATTTCAGCTCATACTCTTGCACAGTCATAGAGCCCTCTTTCAAGTTAAAGAACTGTCTTACCTTTGCCTCTCTTCTCTCCCTTGGGAAGAAATACCCTAAGAAAGCTTCCTCCAACATAGCCTAAGTCAATATGGGGGCATCCTCTCCTCTACCCTTCTTTCACTATTTGAACCATAATCTAGCCACACCCTTTAGATCGTAATCAGCCAGTTCCACTCTGTCAGCATCAACCATATGCATCACTTGGAACACTTTTTGAAGCTCCTCCACATAGTTTTTAGGATCCTCAGTGGATGCAAACCCTGTGAACTCTGGCGCACTTATCCATAAGAATTCCCAAACTCTAAAAGTGTCACAGGTATCTTGTCGAGCCATCCCTTATCACGCAGCAGGTCTTATAACAACCTAGACTAGAGTTTGGATAGCCTAGTGAAGCTTAGAATTGGAAACCTCATCTTGTGGGGGCTGCGCAATAGGGACAGCTTGTTCCACGGGCTCCTCATGTCCTTAAGGCGCAGGTGGATTGACATTCTGTCTGGCAGGATGTCCTCTACCTCTGACAGCTCTAGGAAGCATGATCACAATTTTGCAATGTGCAAAGCACGCATTAGAATAGAAATTTCATAGTGTATAACTCTATAGCACGATTTAGAACATGAAAGAATTAAAACAATTCCTAATGTCCCATAGCCTCTTGCTTATCGAGTGTGGTCTATAACAAACCCACAAACAAGACTCTACTAGACACGACTTCGTAGACTCCCTAGGACTCATGAACTCGTGCTTTGATACCAAGTTTGTCATGCCCGGGGAGAAGACCCAAGATGTGGCTGACACCCAGAGACTATTGCTAGTCCCCAAGTGAACTACTTGGTCTTATCACATTCATACATTCTACTAATCAGCGGAAGACATAAGGAAAATAAATAGGCACATCTTATAAATCAACATCTGATTCTAGTTTATGAAACCTCTATCACTATTAAGTGGTTCCAATGATAGACCTATGGCTACCTCAATCAAAATAAAGCTAAAGCAAATCTAATTCTAAAGCAAGATGAAACTAAAGTAATGAATCCTACGAAGTAAGGGAAGCTCACCCAATTAGTTAAACGTCTAAAGATCCTCGATGATGTGCCTGCTGATGATCTTTATCCTGTGTATCTACATCGTAAAATAGTGCAGCACCAGAGTGGCGTCAATACGTGGAATGTACGGTATGCAAAATAGCTGAATGAAATCATAACATGTAGAATAATATAGAAATAACAATCAACTCAATATAGAAATCAATCAATATGTCAAATGTCTATCTAAAGCAAGAATAAAGAATAGACAAGTGACCCATCAACCAATCAATTCATCAATCAAATCAGACTCATCTTTGAGGGATTCATCTCAACTTATCTCATCTCATCTCATCCCATCTCATCTTGGAGTACTCAATTTGGGAACTTTCTAGGAGTTTCTATTATCTTACAACAACCACTTATGAGCCAGTGATTGTACAACAATCACGTTGATGTTGCCATAGCCATTTTGTATTTGTCGGGTAGAGAACCTCGAAACCATAAGGACAAGTCCAAACGGAGATAGTAATCCACAAGTCCTCTATTGATTTCAAGGAACTTCTAATCAGGGGGAAGCTCACCATAATATGATTTGATGGTCCTAATCCTTACCTAGCTTGGCTACATAGTTTGACGAGTGTGAGTTGGTTTAACTCTTACTCTTTCGGTGCTCGATACTCCTCTCATGACTCAATGCTCATAAAAAAATCCATCCAATCAAACCATCTCCGCCAAATCATCTCAATCAGCCTCGTGGAGACACAAACTCTCAATCAGTCTCACAGAGACTCTAATCATCTCATTAATCAACATCTCAATCACAGCTCAAGGCTTAGAACAATTATTAGGGAATAATGGAATAGACAATTAACTAGAGTTCATTTGGGAAGACTCATAGGACTATCAAATTTTGTCAACTCATCTTCATTCTCTCATCATAATCACAATCTCTCTCAACATTCTCAATCAAGGCTCTAGAACCAATCTCTATCTTCGTTCATGCAAGCTTTATGAAAATAATAAGTAGGGTTCATGTAAAATAATTCATGTAAAAATATTTCTTTCAAGAAAACAAGCTTATAATAATCATCAACATATGAAAATACATGTAAAAATTATAAAATTTTCAAAAAAATCATCAAGAATTATGATGATCATCAACCTATGAAAATACAGGTAAAAATTATAAAATTTTCAAAACAATTATGAAGAATCACGCATGTTGACTCAAGAACTCTCAACTCGCTAGTAAGACCATCCATGGGGCATATGAGGGAATAATACAATGCTTTTAGTTTAGTCTTACATACCTGGGATAAAGTTTTTCCAATCCACCATCAAGAATTCTCCTTGAATTCTTCAATCTAGCCTTCATCTTCTTCTTTCTCAAGCCCTAGTCTTTCAAGTGTTAGAAACGGAGTTAGAATGGGGTTTAAGACCCTATTTACTCATCAAAATAACCTAAATTGATTGTGTTTTATGTTTAGGAGGTGTTGGAAATTGACTGGATTTCCCTCAATTTAAAAAGAAAAAGTTTATTCCGACGCGGACCGGGTGCATACATGTAAATTTGCTTCCAAAATTTCCCATCAAAGATAAAAGAAAAAACAAGAATTGGTATGCGCCCCTGGTGTGTCACGCCGTGGTAATTAATTACAAAAAATTATTTGTTTGATCTGATGGCTCTAAAATTTGAATGAGACCATTTTCCTACTCAATTTTTCATGTTGATTGCAAATTTGGTCTTAAATTGTCCATTAGAGCTTGGAAAGACACGTTATGCACATGATTCTATTCTAGGGGCATTTTGGTATTTTATCGGGTGTTACACCCTACATGATTACTTTGTTAAAAATTACTAGAATAAAATTAGGAGCTGATGTCTAGAGCCTTGATCATATGGGTGTGCTTTCTTGTGTGGTCCAGATCCTGAGTTGAATGTGCTAATGATTGATGTTAATGAAATTGATATCCTTAGAGTCTTAAAGAGGTTGAAATTAATCTTAAAATAACGTTCCTAACTCCTTGAGTTGATAGATGATGATATGAGTTGATGTTCCTTGTCCAAAAAAGATTAAGTGATGGAAAATCTTGATGTTTGATAGCTTATGAGCTTGTTGAGTCCTGGGAGGAGTATTGAGCACCGAAATAAGTAAGAGTGAGTCCCACTTGTAGTCATTAACTACATAGCCAACGTAGGAGAGGACTGGACCATGAAAAAAATGGATTTTTTCTCAATCCCAAAAGAGGACTTGATAGATTTATGGATCCACTGCTAGACATGTCCTCTACCCTAGCAAGGTATTGGATAGACGTGACAATGGCATCACTTTCGTTATATCATTACCGGATCATAGGTGATGGTTGTCGATTAAAAAACTCTCAGATAGGTTTTATCTTGATAGTACTCTGATATTGATGTGATGTTGTCAGTCTTGATTGATGTTGATGTGATACTTTCCTACTCCTTATCTTGAGCTGAGATGAGTACCTGATAAGTTGATGTTATTCCATGTTATTATACTTATACTATTTACTTTTTACTCATTTACATACCGTATATTCTACGTACTGACACCATTTGGTGTTGCATCATTTCATGATGCAGATTCAGTAGACAAAGGACTTCAGCAAATGATTCATTGAGGTTCAGAGACTTCTAGCTCTAGAGACTTGGTGAGTCCTCTGCATTCGGAGGACATCTTTTATTTCATTTTCTTATGTTATGAGTTATTCCTTGAGTTTGTGGTAGTCATGGCATATCATGGTACCTTCCTAGACTATAGAGATAGAGACTTAATAGACATAAAGAGATGATGGAATAATGTTGGGGTCTTTTCCCCTTTCTAAATTAAATTGTTTTAATTATATCGTATGTCAAGGATGTTGCTGGATAGTCATGTGGCCTACGCCCTATAATCTGATGTATATATAATAGGATAGAGTCTCCAACTATTATATATTTTGATGTCTTCCGCTGATCAATTGATTGAATGAATGAAATGAGACCAAGTGGTTCGCTTGAGGACTAGCAATAGTTTCTGAGTGCCAGTTACGCGTAGGGTACCCTCCCAGGACATGACAGAAGCTAAAGAGACATCAATCAAAGAAAAAAATTATATCTATATATATATATATCCCTCAAGTCTTTCTTTCTCATCTTTCTAGGTTCTACTAAAGCTTCCTTCAAATTTCAAATGTCATAGGAAGCTTCTTGGTTATGTTAGCCGAGAAGGTTCACATGAAAGATTTGTTATTCCTTTTCCTAGACTTTAAGAAAAAAATATAACATTAGTTTTGACACAAATGGTCTACATATAATACCGCCATTATAAATTTAGACATATTACATTAGTCCACTATGTAATATTTTTGTTTTCCCATTGGAATAATGTGTTTGTACATTAGTTAATTTTTTAACGTTTATGTAGCATTAGCCAATTTTATAATTAAAGGTGTACTCTTTCTGTGAAAGAAATCTAATGTGGAATAATTAGTTAAAATTAATGAGGCTTTTAAAAATAGTGGAGATCATTTGGTATTTGCAATCATGTAGATAGTCTATTATCGTGTGTCTATAAATAGTTTTTGATGATGATTTCTCTATTACTATCAGTCATTTAGTTTAGAACCTTTCTCTATTCAATGACATCACAAAAACATTAGTTACCTCGAGTCTTGACTTGAAGCAGTCTCAAACTTATAACACTTTATCGTGTCTTAAATTTGTATAGTTATTTAAATTTATATTAAGATGATGTGTTATTGAAGTATGAACAGTAAGAAAATTGATAAGTTAAATAGCTGATACACCAGGAGAAATTTTATAAGTGAAGGTTACAAAAATCTAATTTTTGTGTATAATTAAAAATATTATAATGTCCAACAATTTCATAGAAACTTTATTTCTTATGAGAAAATGAAGTGATATCAAATTTGTATAGTTATTCAAATTTACATTAAGATGGTGTGTTGTTGAAGTTTGAACAGTAAGAAAATTGATAAGTTAAATAGCTGATACACCAGGAGAAATTTTATAAGTGAAGGTTATAAAAATCTAATTTTTTGTGTATAATTAAAAATATTATAATGTCCAATTTATAATGTCCAACAATTTCATAGAAACTTTATTTCTTACGAGAAAATGAAGTGATATTCTTTAATTTCATTTGATAGAGATTCAAGTATAATTATGATTCTAATGGTGTTATGACCGAATAGTGTTACCATGAGTTGTATATATATATATATATATATATATTGGGGGGGGAGGGTTCACTTCAATTTTTTTTATTTTCTTAATTAATTCAACCATGAAAATTTCTACCCTTAATCGTGCTGATTTATTAGAGTGAATTTCAAAGTATTCACCTCAAAATTATCACCAAAGTTCATAAAAAATACAATCAGTAATAATGCACAAAAATCGATGCATGGAGTAGAGAAACAGACAAGAAAGCCAAACCCATAGGAGAGAATAAACATTTTCTCTTAACCTGTTTTATCTCTACTTCTCCTTTGTTCGTTCTCCATTCACTCCATTTTCTGAACTCCTCACATCGCCAAATACAGTTGAAGCAAAAACTTTCTCAAATTGCAGATTCAATCTAGCTGGACTATCAAATTTTTTTTTACTCTTCCTGCATCCGACTTCAAAGTTATTGCTATGTAACTTTGAGTGAATTGAATAATTCTATTAAGCAGAGAC
>JAABOM020117248.1:0-23115 GCA_011800125.2 Solanum clarkiae | reverse complement strand
GTTCGCTGCAGGTGTGGTTAGTTAGTAAAACAAAGGAAACTCTGCCGAAAATTTTAGAAAAAAAAAATTCCTTGGCTGTGATTGTTGGGAAATCAGTTAGTGTTTGTCTGGGTGCCCAATCGGCACCAGTCGCGGCCCTGCATTGGGTCGTGACAATTACCCATATTATTTACTGTTTCCTAATCCATGTACCAAGTCAGTAAGGGACAAGTAAAGATGGATAGGAAAAGTACATATTATAAAAACATAATTTATATCTAAGTTTTACTCCTTCTTTCCCATTTTAATTGAATTTGTGAGCTAATTCACACATATTAAGAAAAACATTTAAATGCAAAATTTGCAATATACTTTCTATTATTGTGTTTTGTAAAATCATAAATATTTGGTGTAATTTATCTCTTAAAAAATATAAAAGTTCAATAAATGAAAGGGCAAATATGAAAAAAGTTTCACATATTCACCTTGAACTTTGAAAAATTCATATATTTTGAATATTGAAAGAAGGTTAAAAAATTCAATTAATTTTGGACAAAGGGAGTAATATTTAAAATTTTTAAATGAACTTTGAGTTTGGACTCTTATTATTTTTAATACCCTGTTTTATTCTTAGTTTTAATTATTTTTAATTTGACCCATGGGCCGGCCCAACCCATATTGCAAAGGGCAAATTTCATGTATATACAAAAAAAAAGTTTATTTACATAAAATACAGCTCACTTTTTAGTCACCTAAAATAAAATTAAAAAAAAAGCCAAAATTGGCTCAATTATATGTCCAAAATCGGCCCAACTATTAAGATAACTATGCCATAGTCTCAATTACATTAGCTCAGCTATTTTTCTTCCATCTTTTCTTAAACTCAAAATCAGCCCACCTATTTTTTTCTTCCTTTCTTTTTCTTTTTTATTTTCTCTTCCTTTCTAGAATTGAATTTATTTTAAAATAAATTATTTTTACTGCATTTTCTAAAATAAAAAATATCTTTTTTTAAAAAAAACTCTTTTCAATATTTTTTTTACCATGTATATATAATATACTAATATTATATAAATATTTATGTAGTGTATAAGTACTATATCGATATTATATAAAAGTGTATAAACTTGTATTAATATTGTATAAATAGTTATATAATATATCAATATTGTATAAAATTATTGAGACGCCCCAAAAAGTGTCCGAAAATATGCCTCGAAAATGCCCATATTTGTAATTTTCATATATCTCAAAATCCATATGTGATATCAAAAATCCGACTTCATATTCGTGATCAGAGGAAAAAATTGAGTGGGTAATGGGTCTAACCCCAATTTTAGAGCAACAGTATCAAAATTTCATTTTCCAAAAATTACGAAAAATAGAATATATTCACGCCCCTGGCGCAATGCGACCAGGGCGCGGACCTGTATATTTCTTTGCCAATTTTTCTTCCTTCGGTCCAAGGCTTTGAGGTCTTGGGCGTAAGCCTTCCCATGCATAAAAACATTTATACTTAGTCATTTTTCAAGCTCATATCATTCAAGACATTCCCCAAAATCCATTCTAACACTTAGACAAATATTTTACCCAAATTGTAGCATTCGAAACTCATTCCGGATCTAAGGATTTCATTAAAGCTTCAAGTTCTCAATCAAATCTTCATCAAGGAAATCTCCAAAGTTGAGGTATGTCGGTTTCAACCATTGGGTCCTTTCACTCATAGTGTCCAATCTTCCTTTTTACATAAATTGCATGTTTCTAAGTTGATTTACTTATGGGTCTTACTTATTATAAATTTGGATATAAATTATGTTGAGGTTTCACAAAATTGTGACTGTTAAGCATGTTTTAAGTTATGAATCTATGATCTATTATGTGATTTAATGAGGGGTTTTGATGTAACTTGCATGAGGGTATTACCAAGTGTTAATGGGTTGATGTACATTTAGTTTTCTCACATGATTTCATTCTTGAATTGCATGATTTTGAACTAGCATGACACACCCGCCAAGTGCTTGATAAAATGTCCAATTTAGGGTTCTTCAGCTATTTATAATCAATTGTGATACACCTAAATTTACACTCCAAAAGGAATAGTAAAGCGGTCGATGATCAACTATAGAACTCAACCAGATCCCACAGGGAATGCATGAGAATATATCTATTAGCACCATTTGCAGATGTAATATCCATTCCCGAAACAAAAGTGCATAAAGTTATAGGGTTTTTTATTTTTTAACCTAAGTTACTAAAATAAAGCAATAAATGAGTGCAAGGACTACTAGATTTCAAACAATTTATGTAAAGCTAGGATTGTGTACCCCATGACATCTAATGCAATAGCCTAATCTAGTGGTGAGCTCGTTCATGATTATATATATAGATCTAACAAGTTATTTAACATCTAGTTTACCTCTTGGTCCTTATTAGATACATATCTTTCGTCACCTTTCGGTCTCAGAACGTATACTTTCTAACCCTTATTGTCAATCCTGGAATACTCTCACCTTTCGGTCTCAAGAACTTAGACTAGGTTCGAAACCTCGAATTTCCATCATAGAACTCTTTTCCAAAGCAAAACATCACTTTCGGACATGTAATGAATAAGGGCTTACCCTAATGCATTGACGCATCAAGGAAGAAATTATAATGAAGATTACTACGATATATACGCTAATCAATCCCAAGATTTACCCCATATTCGCCTATCTTATTGATTTTTCATAGTTCCCACAACTCTAGTTGTGGGTTTAGCCTAGCATATTCAAGAATGAAAACTCACAATGATACAAGGAATTCATAATAAATGACTTACTATTGAAGAATCAATCAATCCACGAGTTACAATCTTGAACTAGGTAAGAAAAATCCCAAAATCATGTGAAATCTCAAGGAAAATAGTGTTTTTCAGTGTTTTATATGTCTAGTCATCCGATACTAAGTAATAAACCAATAAAATAACTATTTATATACAAAGAAAACCTAATCCAAATTAAGGTAGGAAAAATCACTTTGGCATGGCAACGGTCCACTAAACGACCTATGAGACGTTGGATGGACCATGTAATGGTCTGTTTGGTCATAAATGGCCTCCAAAGTCATCAACTTGTTCAGCTACTGCACATGTCGTTGAATGGGCCATGTGAGTTTTAACGGTTCATGAAACGGACTGTCTACTTCGCCTTTAGTATTTTTCGGCTCCACTTGATATCTTGACCTCATGTGACAGATACACGACCCTTGTGGCAGTTGACGATCTGTCTAATAGGCTGTCTCATTCCCCTTGGCATTTTTCATGGCATCCTTCATCACCATGGCCCACGTCACGGATCGTGGTTGGTCACATGACCCATGATAGGGCCTCATCTTCTTCTATTTAGCATATTTTTCACATTTTTCAACAGTAACTGTCCTTCGCGTCACTTTGACGGACCAAGACTCAACCCATGTTACTTCTTATGGCCCGTTAAGTGCGGTGTAAGGCTTGTCTTGTCCATTTTGCACTGCCACGCCGTCCCACATGGCCAATGTGAGGCCATGAAGGACCTAATGACTCGTGGGCAGTCACACGATCCATGGAGGTCCATGTGAACCTTCACTTAGCCTTAATTCTTCTCTAGTTGCCTGGGCCACACAAGCTGTAGAGGTCCTTCGTGGCCTCACATTGTCCTTAATTCTTCTCTAGTTGCCTCGGCCGCTTCTTAATACCCCCACTTTGGCCTTTTTATGTTCATGTTACTCTCATTCGTCCTTTTATCGATGCGTCAACAATTTTTCCTGAAAAGTAACAAAAACAAACATCAAAATAACAAGTTTGCTTGAGAACTCACAAAAATTCTTTGTTTAAAGCATTATAAGAGTCGTATTTCTATAACTCATCACACCCTCAACCTAGAATGATTGCTTGTCCTCAAGCAATAATGACTTAGCCAAAAAACGCATAAACACAAGTGCTGACTCAGACTTGGATCGCCCTACAATTTTCTACATGTATGCCTCGCTAACAAGTTTAAGAATGTTTTCACAGCCCAAACGGGCCCACAAAGATTAAGGCAGACATCAGGAATGTATGGTCAGTCCATATAGGATCAGGAATAAAGACACCCCAGTTGAGGTAGCAACCAATTAATGCAAAAGATAGTGCCCTCACCACAAAGAAGTCTCACTCTCAACATAAGCATGTAAAATAGAGACTGGAACATAGTCACCCACTCTCATAAATGACTTTCAGTGGACACACGCGTCTTAATCATAAACTTGCCCTTATTTTCACCACCTTAACTCTTGAATGGCCTTCTTAGGTTCACATTAGGACTTTTTCAGTTTGTAGCATAGGCTCGGGCTCGAGTGAGGTATATTTAGGATTAAAGTGACTAAACAGCCTCTCTCAAACACTTACTTCAACTCAACCATTTGCTTTTTGGTCACCAACATTTCTTGCCCCTATTTTCCAACTTTCTATAAAATATGAAGTGATTTTCATGCTTATTTACTAATTTTTATTCTTTTTCTTTTTCACTCATTGATTTGCTCACGGTCACAACCCATTTATTTTTATCTTTTTATCACTTTATTCTTTTTCACACTCATTTTTCTATTCTCCCTGCACTAGCCACCCTTAACTTAAGCCTTTGACTTGGATCAAGGTTTACAATATCTTTCTAAGAGACCAGGGCCAATATAAGCCACCCTCAACTTAGGATTTTGACCTAGGTGGAGGTTCACAATGTTCTTGGAGACACCAGGGCCAAAACAGAGATCAAGATAGAATGGGGAAGTAAATTTTAGAGATTATAGAGAAAAATGTCCATTTATGCTCAAATTTTGGTTCAAGAGGGACAATTTCATTTGGTTTGTCAATTTTAACTAAGTGACTAATCAACAACAATGGCCCAAGATCATATCCTAATCCAGTCATTCAATTATGTCAGTGGGACTAACCAGGAAAGTTCTATCTCACAAGTGCATCGACGGAGTTATGCAATCAGCTCACACACACATGGCACATCTTCTACACTAATTAGTACTAGATCATATAGACATATTTCATTCATCAGAATGCCGACCATACACACAATACTCACCAGCAATCATACAAGTTAGTTAGGGTTAGATGCAAACACATATAAATTTAGTATTGTCAACTTGAGACATTACAAAGATCAACACAAGGGCTACCCTAGACTTTTGTGAACACTTATATTTACAAAAACATTACAACCTAAACATGTCAGTTTTACTAGATAATACACTTGAGAGAAAAGAAACATGGAAAGAAAACCTCTCAAATGGCAGGATGCCCTACCCCTCCAAAAAGATAGTGTAGTCCTCACTACACCATAACACGAGTAAATGAACAGATATGGGATAGAACATACCTGGGACGACCTAGGCATCAGTAATGTTGGTGGGACCAGTCCCTCTTGGGGGTCTCTATCAGCATATGTAGCGCTCGGTCCAAAGGTACTATCGAAGGCTCCTACTCGTGCCACCTCTTCGGCTAGACGCTCTCGTTCTGCCTATTCAGATGCTGCTCGGTGCTGGGCCCTAATATCCTTGTGCATCTGGTGCTCTTCTTCTTTCTGCGGGTCACAGGGAGGTCTCTTCTGGTTGCCACGTTATTTACCCTTGTCATTTCTCCTGGGCTGATCAGTGGGTGGAGAGCACATCAGATTAGACGGGCGGAGCGCACCATACCTCATCTAGAACTGGTGCTGTGGGGATATTGAATAAACTTATCCATAATTTTAGTGGTGGGGCCGGTGGGAGGGCCTGATACTGTGCAGTCAATTGAGTAATCTGGTCCTTCATAGCATTTACCATCTACACCAGATTCTACATTTCATCCCAGACATACTCCCAAACATAATATGGAAGTATCCCTCCAGAGTGTTGACTTGGCCCAGCAAGGTGGTGATTCTGGTCAGAAGAACTTCTTGGCATTGGTCCACCACCCACTGCGAATGAAACTTGACCACATGCAGAATTCTCTCTACAATCTTGTCAACAATAGCGCGTGTCTGCCGCTGGTCTCTAACCAATCTGGCCAAGAACTCGTAGGGCACATATACATACCCTTGTTGTACTAGAGGAGCTACAGCACTACCCTTGGGCCCCTTAGAAGTCACGCCTGATGGTAGGGCGGTGGTGTAGTCATCAAATGGAAAGGGTTGTTGTGGAGGTGCAGAGGGGAAGTTAATCGGGCCCTCTAGTGAATGTGTTCTACTCCTCATGAGAGGGTTTTAGACATATTTAATCAAGGCAATGTTGGCTATGCCCTTGGGAGCTATTTTATTGTCCAAAAAGTGAGTAGTAGGAACACTAGCCTGTTTGCAAAGGGCACGAACCAGGCATGGGAAGGGTATGCCATCTCTCTCAGATAAGGCTTGGTCCCGCATCTCGAAAATAATAATTCGGTCAACATTTACTCCATATCTGTATATCAGGCATGCTATCAAAGAGGCATGTGAAGGTTGGAATATATTGTCATTTCCTATGGGCCACAGCCTGGCCTGCACCACCGACCACTAAAATTTTACAGCAAATGTCAATATTGTTTTGGCGATAGGAAACTTGGGGTCTGTAACACAATGAGCCTCCACCCCCTAAATGGCTATTCTCTCTGCAATCCATCCCGAAAATTTAGCCCAAGATGACAAATCCGATATCCATGCCGCATCCATAATCTGCATGTGTCTATCCATGAATTGGCCATCTGGAGGAGCTCGGTAATCTGGCCCAATAAAGAATCGGTTGATGGTGGTTTCTGAGATATTCACTCGTGTACCACACACCATCACATGTGATCACGGGGTCCTAGTAAGTGCGACCTATTTCTTCACCTTCCTTAATTGGGTGCCCTCTATAGAGTTCAGAAGACTAGCGGCATAATTGGAATAGAACTCCTCAACTATGGAGGGCCCATAACCTAGGTGGTTGTGCCATCCAACCAAACTTATATGAGTTAAAAGTATCCCATATTTCCAGAAATCTGTCAAGTTGGTCAGTGAGGACCCGAACCTCTGGAGTGACCGGCTGTTGTTTGAACCCCTTGGAATCTTTAGTAAGTCTGTTTATGTAGACATCCTTAGCTCCAAGGACTGTCTACTGGCCCCTTAGAAAAATAATAAGTGCCCTAGTAGTTTTGGGGTCCGTCGTCTGGGAGATTGCAAAATGAATAGCCTCATCATCACTATCCCGAAGTTCGACCTCATTTGCCTGCTCCTCAGTGTAGTGACCCTCAGCCTCCGAATTTTGACCTTGCTCATCCTAGTCCGAAGAATTCTCATCCTGTTCTAGGGTGTCTACCTCCTTCGCCACTGCCTTAGAAGGGGCCCCCTCCTCAGAGTAGGGATCTTTGCGTTGGCCTGCTGCCCAGGTCCATGTTGTATGAGGGGAGTGAGGAGAGACATTGCCTGTATACCAAACTTCGGACCCACTGGAGTAGTCATCATCTGAGTCACCCCCAACTCGTTGGCTAGATTAAATAGTTGGGGAGTCATAGAGGCGTGACACAGGCTCATCCCGATCACTATGTCTGACTAGCCAGCAGCGTGGACCCATGGTACCTGCAAGTGATACAAAGGTATACACTTCATTAGAAATTAGTGCACATGCAGGTTGACACGCTAACGGGTACTTAGACTTCCCCTGTGCCATAAAAGCGACAATAACCCTTAAGAATGGCGTCACCCAGTCTATCATAGGGCCATCACACTTAGGAACAAATATGAATCAAAGTTAAAAATCAATCTAAGTAGTCTCTGACAAGTAGTACAATGTCAAGGGCACCCTACACAACCTGTGTAACAAGACACAGTCTATGAAAGGGGGCATCAGAAGGGACTTGAGTCAAAAGGGCTCACTGACGAGCATGACGAACCATGTAACAATCCATGAAATGTGACATGGGCCATGAAAATGGACGTGAGACCCCTTTTTTAACAACTTTTGTCTCATCACACACACATACTTTCATGTAATTTCACCTTACGTAATCATGATTTCATCAACACAATAGCATATACAAGTCGATTTCCCCAAAAGTTATATCAAAAAGCAGCAAAAATCCTCACTTTCATGATTTAGATCTTAAGAACAAAACAATGGTGGTTTTCACAACCACATGCATGCCCAACATCAATAATATATATTATGATGCATTAACCAAGAAAGAAATGATTTAGAACCAAGATCTACACATGCAAACACAAAAATCTACACTACAAGATAGAGGCATTACTTTAATGAGCAACAATGGAGAAGAAGACTTGCTTGAGGAAGGAGAGACCGACACTTAGATTAAGTTACAAATTGTGAACTAGACTCAAGAATCGTCACTAAGATGATGAAAATTTTTAATGGATTTGAAGGGGAAAACGTGAGAGAGAGTGAGAGGGTCATGAGGTTAGAGAGAGAAAGGAAAGTGAAAGTGAATAGTTGGGACAAAGTTGGGTTATTTAAAACCCTTGGTCAACCATTTGACCAGTCAACATGCGTCGCACGGGGTGGCCTCATGGCCTGTGACACTTGTCACAGTCCGTTTGGACTGTCTGTCCCCCACTACTTGGTGTGAAAATTCACTTACCTGGTACCCACGTGGCATACATATGCTTCACAGCTTCTAGCACGAGCCTTTTGATGTCTCATGGTCCCTAAGATACATCTGCGTGGATAAACTTCACAAAATTAATACTTACCTAGCCGTTCATGTGTTGGTGCATTTAGATAGCTCGTCACATGATCCATGCCATGTTGCATAGTCTGTGTGGATAGCCCGTGGTACCCCACTTGGCTAATTTCCTAAGTCACCAACCTGCACCATGCACGCTTGCTAGACGGGCCACCCCATGAACCGTGCCTTGTTAGACGACCCATGTAGAAGCATGTGGTATGGCACTTTGCCTAATTTTAGTTGCCCTTGACATCCAGTGACTCTTTCCTCCTCACGTGAGCTTCCGACCTCCAAAATGGCAAACGTACTCAACTAGAAACACAAATCAAAAATAAGGAATTGCATGACAAATTAACTTTTTTTACTACAATGCATGGGTTGCCTCCTATGGAGCGCTTGGTTTAATATCGTGGCACGATACATTTCCTTGACTACTTATACTTCGTCAAGAAGCAAGACCTCAGTCATGGAGGCCTCCTCTACTGCACCCAAGTATTGTTGTACTCACCTCCCATTTACCTTGAATCGATCCCCATTTTCTGCTTCTAGCTCAATTGCACCATGGGGAAACACCTAGCTAATCGTGTACGGGCCAGACATCCTTGACTTGAGCTTACCTGGGAAGAGTCTCAACCTGGAGTTTTATAAAAGTACCTTCTCACCAACACTAAAACTCCATTGAGCTATATGCTTATCATGCTGGATCTTTATCCTCTCTTTGTATAGTGCTGTACTCTCACACGCTTGGCGGCGAAACTTATCCAACTCATTGAGTTGGTCAAGTCTTAGATCTACGGCCTCCTCCTAATTCATATTGAGCTTCTTCAAAGCCCAGAGTGCCTTGTGCTCCAATTCCATAGGTAGATGATAGGCTTTAACAAACACCAAGTGATATGGGGACATACCAATGGGTTTCTAGTAAGCCGTTCTGTAGGCCCCAAGTGCGTCATCTAGCTTCCTCGCCCAATCAGTCCTGGTAGCATTCACAGACTTGGTCAGGATCTCCTTGATCTCTCTATTTGACACTTCAACTTGTCCACTAATCTGTGGGTGATAGGGTGTGGCCACTTTGTGTTGTCTCACTCCATACTTCGTGAGCACCACACGGAAAACCTTGTTACAGAAGTGAGAACCCCTGTCACTGATGATAGTTCTCGGTGTCCCAAATTTGAAAAAGATGTTCCACCTCAGAAACTGGACAACACATTTGCTCTCATTGTTTGGAAATACAACTGCTTCCACCTATTTGGAGACATACTCCACTTCCAAAAGGATGTACTTCATTGTATACAAACTCACGAATGGAACCATGAAGTTAATGTCCCATACGTCGAACATTTCTTCCTCAAGAATTGAGGTCAAGGGCAGCTCTTGGTACTTTGAGATATTTCCTTATTGCTGGCAATGGTCACGCCCAAGAAAAAAATCATAGGTGTCCTTGTAGATGGTGGGCTAGTAGTATCAACATTGTAGAATTTTCTTGGCCATCCTGGCACCACCATGATGACCCCCCACTGTTGAAGACTTCGGCCTCCATGATACTCAATAGCTCTGATTCTGGAATGCACCGCCTTATTACCCTATCAACAAATGTTCGGAACAAGTATAAGTCATCCCAGAAGTACCTGTGCGCATCAGACATAAATTTTTTTCTCTGGTGAGGGTTAAGGCCCTTTGGCATAATATCGCTCACCAGAAAGTTAGCAATATTAGTAAACCAAGGAATAAGATCAACAGAGGCTGCCAATACCTGCTCATCAGGAAAGGAGTCATCGATGTTCAACCAATTCATCAGTCTTGACTCGTCCTCCAACCTAGATAAGTGGTCTGCTACTTGATTCTCTGATCCTTTTCTGTCTAAAACCTCAAAGTCAAACTCCTGCAGCAGGAGAACCCATCTGATCAACCTTGGCTTAGCATCCTTCTTTGCCATGAGGTATCTCAAGGCAGCATGGTCAGTGTGTACTATCGATTTGGTGCTCAATAGGTAAGCCTAAAACTTGTCAAATGCATATACCATATCCAGCAATTCCTGCTCAATCACTATATAAGTCTTTTGAGCATCATTGAGGGCCTTGCTGGCGTAGTAGATGGGATGGAAAATCTTGTTGCGCTTATGTCCTAGAACAACACCCACAACAATTCTACTTACATCACACATCACCTCAAATGGGGCAGTCTAGTTAGGTGCAACCACCACGGGAGCAGAAATCAGCTTTTGCTTCAGGGTCTTAAAGGCATGTCTGCAGCTATCATCAAAATGGAACTTTGCATCCTTCTCCAATAGCTTGCACAAAGAATATGCAATCTTAGAGAAGTCTTTGATAAATCGGCTATAGAAGCCTGTATGCCCAAGGAAACTTCGGACCCCTTTCAGAGATATGGGAGGCGGTAGTTTCTCAATCACCTCGATCTTCACCTTATCCACTTCTATGCCCTTCTCAAAAATCTTATGGCCAAGAACAATCCCCTCTTTGACCATGAAGTGGCACTTTTGCCAATTTAGCACCAATTTAGCCTTCTCACAACACTATAGTGTCCTATTAAGATTCGACAGACATGTATCGAAGGAATCGCCCACTATAGAAAAGTCATCCATAAATACCTCGAGGGTGTCTTTAAGAATATTAAATAAGATCGGCATCATACAGTGCCGGAAGGTGGATGGGGCATTGCACAGCCTGAAGGGCATCCTTCTAAAGGAAATATTCCTATACGGATAAGTGAAAATAGTCTTCTCTTGATCCTCTGGGGATATGGATATCTGATTGTAGCCTGAGTACCCATCCAAGAAATAGTACTACCCTCTACCTTCCAACCTATCTAACATCTGGTCCATGAAGGGCACGGAGAAATGTTCCTTCTAGGTCCACTTATTCAACTTTTGGTAGTCCATGCACACTCGCCATCCAGTCACAAGTCTCAAAAGGACCAACTCATTTTTATCATTCGCCACCACTGTCATACCCCCCTTCTTCGGGATGTACTGGACTGGACTAAACCACTTGCTATCTGAAATAGTGTATATCACCCCAGCATCTAGCCACTTGATGATCTCCTTTTTCACCACCTCTTACATATGTGGGTTTAGATTGCACTGGTGCTCAATACTGGGCAGAAGTTATCCTCTAATTTGATCTTGTGTGTACATATCCCTAGAGAAATTCCTATGATGTCTGCAATGGTCCAACCAATAGCTCTGTTGAACTTTTGGAAGACCCCAGCAATGCATCCACCTGATTTTCCTGAAGATCTGCTGCCACAATCACAGGAAGAGAGTTGTGAGTGCCCAAAAATACATACCTTAGGTGTTGGGGCAGCTCCTTGACCTCCACAGCTGGAGGCTCCTCAGTGGAAGGTTTAGCTAGAGGTATAGACCTATTCTGCAGGACTAATTCCAACTTTCAGGGGACAAATGGCCCTGTTCCCCTACCTTGAAATGCATTCATGGTGTCTTCATACCCGCTAATACTATCCTCTGGGAAGTTCATCAACATTGTTACTAGTGTGTCTACACTCATTGTTTCCTCTAGTGGGTGGGATTTCAGAGAAGCAATCCTCTTCCACATCCAACATGGACATTATAGCCACCTCTTTGGGTCTCTTCATTAGAGTACATACACTGAATTTCACCTCTTTAGTGTTAAGTCTGAAATTCATCTCCCCTCGCTCTACGTCTACCAATGCTCTTCCCATAGCCAAAAATAGTCTCCCAAGGATGATAGGAACCTCAAAATCTACCTAGCAGTCAAGAATGACATAGTCCATAAGAAAAATGAGCTTGCCACCATGAACTAGCATGTCACATAAAATCCCCATGGGCCGCTTCACTGATTTGTCTGCCATGAGTAGCCGCGTAGTGGCCGTGGTGGCTCCCATGCCCAACTGCCTATACACTGCCAGTGGCATCAAGTTGACATTGGCACCCAGATCACAGAGAGCTCTTGCAAAGTCGAATGCTCCAATGGTACATAGGATAGTGAAGGCTCCCGGATCTTCCTTCTTTTCTATAAGAGATCTTGTGGCAATGGAACTACAATGATGGAGATTGTTTGTTGGCTCGATCGTGGTTGCCCTCTTCTTAGTTACTAAGTCTTTCATGAACTTGGCATAATCCAGCATTTACTCAAGTGCCTCTACTAGAGGGATGTTCACTGATATCTCCTTTAACATGGACAAGAACTTTAGAAACTTGCCATCATCAACCTTCTTATGCAACCTCTGAGGGAATGGTGGTAGTGGCTCAGGAATGGCTGGAAGAGGTTGAGTCACTACTGGTGTCACCTCAGGCTCTTTAGCAACCTCAGGCTCTGTTGGTGCCACCTCAGCTTCTTCACTCAAGTCATCAACATGCACCTCCATGAGGTTAGGTATCTTGCCTTTAGCTTCACCTAAACCTGCACTACTAGCATAACAGGGTCAGAAAGTACCTTATCGCTCCTCGTGGTTACTACCAAGCAATGACCATTATTCTTCGAGTTCTGAATAGTGTTACTAGGAAGTAACCCTGCTTTTCTCTCATTTATTAATGCTAACAATTGCCCCATCTGCTGCTCCAATTGCTTGATCGACTTGGAGTGCGAGCCGACCAATTGTCGAACATTGGCATCTCCCCTGTTATATATCGCATCCCTACCTTGATGGACTCGACTTTGTCAAGTACCTTTTCCATCATTTCTTCTAATTTTAAGTTTCCACCACTATCATTTCCGATGCTTACAGTTTTTATAGCCATCTCTGATCTGCCAGTTTCCTTGATCGTTCTGATCACGACCATAGTTCTGACCTTGTTGCCTGCGTTGAATGGCCAGTAACCCCCTGGCTGCCTAAGAAGTTCTCCTCCTTATCATAGTTATAGTTACGCCCCAAAGTACCATTAGGGCAGACTGGCACCCGTTGCTGATAAGGCTCGGGAGAACCAACCTAGTACTAGGCGCTTTTTATACACATTATAAGGGGTTTCTACATTTGACATGCCTTTAAGAAGACAATAGTGATAACAAGCCAAAAGGAAATGCATATGACTAGGCCATTGGGGCCACGGTATTTAAAGTACTAGACATGACCACACTTTAATTTACATAGTCTACAAAGTCTCTAGATAAGAGAAACATCTAGTAAGGGTCGGGACAGGCTCCGCCTCAACTAACTGTACAATACAACATATAAACTCCAGACATACATAAAGCCCTGAAGTAACCTAGAGCTTGGTAATAACAGCTGAGTGTCCTGTACTGCTACTGGGAGATATACTAGCACCTGTACCTGTAGCACGAAATGCAGGTCCCCCGCAAGGGACGTCAGTACGAGATAATAGACTGAGTATGTAAGGCAGGATATACTATATATAAAGTAACAACTCAAATGAAGCCCTGCATCTGTGGAAGATTATGGACCACCTCTAGTTATAATGTGGAATCATGTACTTTATGTTCTTTATATTACTTTACCTTTACTGTATAATATGTGCACAGCTGTAAAACAAATGACCAACTGATCAGTGGTGAAACTGTATCGGGTTTGTCCCTGGATAGGTTATACATAACCCTTTGGGCTACCCCCGTTTGTAAGATCGTCCCTGGCTAGGTGCTATCTCCACCCCTTGGGCTACCACCAACCAAAAACTATATACTTTATCTTTCAATTACCTTTGAGATGATTCTTTTTGTGGCCATAATATTGGATTTGTACGATGGTATATGTAGCATGTGACATGTGAATAATCACACAAGACAACATGACATTGAAAAAAGTACATTACACACATGATGAAATGCATATGAAATGGACAACTTGTGAACTTTACTTTGTAACAAGAACGCATGTAGCTTGGTATCCAAACATGTATGAAGTTTTGAAGGTGACTATGTATGGAATCATATGAACATATACAATAGTGGAGATATGGTTAATAGTTGTGTCAGAGTTGATGAATGCCTTTATGTACCAAGGAGAGATCTATGTTTCATGCCAAGTGATACGAAATCAAGTAACCTTACATACCTCGTCGTTGGACCTTGTTACTATCTCAAGATAACCTTCCCTTCCTCCAAATACTTATCTACAACATAGTGAGGGATAAAACTAGCATTAGCAGCCAATAGATATATCTTGGTAGCCCAATTACATAACAAAACAACACACGAGCAGCAAGTGGATGTTTATAAACCCGAGCATATTCCTTTAACTTTTTCGCCCCTAATCGTATTTGCTAATACACATTAGCATGTACACAGCATTTACAGCTTATTTCAATGCCATAAGAGTCGTACAACATCCCACAAAGCACAACACATCACAATTCCACACAATCTAAAAATGGACAGAATAACGTTACCTTTCTTCTCAACATTTCGACGTCGACAACTCCAAACTTATTCCAAATTTAACCAAACTTTTCCAGCAACATTTACACATATAAATAGAATTAATACAGTCTTATAACAACACCTAAGAAGTTATGAGTGATGTGAGCTAATAGCCTTATATACAATAGCCCGCAAGTTCTAATCAACATGACGCTTAAGATAATACAATAAAACACGCTTGTTGAATGAAACCAAAATCAAGGAAGCAACCTTAGGGTGATGTTTATAACTCAAACCATGTTAATAACATCAAGGTATCTTCAAAATACAACTCACAAACCATAGAGAAATCACCAAAACAAAAGGAAAAGGTGAAGCAACTTTCAACACAAAATTTGTCCAGATTTTCCAGCACCAACATACTAGCATATACTTCTTGTTTTTCATAAGAAAACTATACCAAACACATGTGTAAACATACTTACCACTTACTTCAAGGTGTAGGACTTCTCCAAGAACCATAGTAAGTTGGTTAGCTGCTTTACAAGGTGAAGAAAAGTTGAGAGAACTTTGAAGACAAATCTGTTTTTTTTTTTTTTTGAGTTCAAGTTGAGAATGAATTGTGGAGCTGCTTTAGTGCCCTTTATAAAGAGGACTTTTGCCGACTTTACCTTGAATATTTGACCACCTCATACCACACATTATAAAGCTGGTTATCCACCAGCTTGGCCCTCACACTTGGGCTTAAATAGGTCTCCAAGTTGATGGGTTTGGGCTGCCTATTTTCCAATTTTCTCTTCACTTAGTTTTGAGTCCAATTAGCCAAGTGGTTTTGGTGTATTTGGGCCGTTTTCAATATTCTTGTTTGGCTGATCATGTATACCATTTATGATATTAAAACATGGGCCAAAGTTACACCCTTAATATGGACTTTATTCATAATTGAACTTGGACAAATTCTACGTCGAGCCTCGTCTCCGATTAGCTAGGAATTTTAAGCTAAGCAAGTAGATGATTTACCTGCTAGATTACTAAGTCCTATAAGCACCTCAATTCTATTTCATCATTAAAGGTCATAATCTAATCAATTCGGCACAAAACATGTATACACTCGACCCTCTTAAGCGTTAGACGCACATATAGCCCATTAACACAAGATTCGAGCACTTTTGAAAATTAGCGCTAATTCGACTAAACCACGTCATGTTTAATTTGAATTGTACTAGTTGGGGTGTTACAATTATAGCCCTGATCATCGTACCTTGGCATTGTGTCTACAACTTTTACCTTTTCTACACCTCTATCTAAGAACCACTTTGCCAGCAAGTCTAGCTGAGTCTTCATGTGGGCCATATCTTGATCCCGTTCCTCCTCCTTCCGTTGCTGCTCCACAGTCATCTCAAAGATGAGTCCCAAACAATCTCCATCTCTAGTGTACCATGCCATATTGTTCTTGGCTACCTGATCTAAGATCACCAATATGTCTAGGAAAGTTCTAGACATGTATGATCCTACACAAGCAGTATCAATGATCTATTTTATCACAAAATTACAGGACCTGTAGAAAACTGCCTTCGGGTGCTCATCTGTGAGGAGATAATCAGGGGAATGCATAAGCTTCTGCCTAAATTCTCCCAAGTCTTATGTAGTGCTTCATTCTGCAGTTGCTTGTGAGACCCAATATCATCTGTGATTTTTGGTTGTCTTGATGCAGGGAAGAACCTCTCCAAGAATGCCTCCTTTAACTCTCCCCAAGTGCGGATAGAATCATCTAAAAGCCCGTTCAGCCACTTAGTCGCCACACCAGAAAGAGACAATGGGAATAACCGTAATTTAATTGCCTGCTGACTGACCCCAGGAATCTCAGACGATTGGCATGTTGCCAGAAAGTTAAGCACGTGCTGATTTGCATCCTCAGTTGCTGCTCCACTGAACAACCCTTTCAACAGTAACATCTGCAACATAGTGCTAGTGATAGTGAACTTAACACCTGTGGGTAGTAGGGGAAGTACAATTTCCCTAGTGGTCCCATCACCCTCATCATCATCATTCACTGGTTGGGTTGGCTGAGGCACTTAGGTCTCACACCGGGCAGCGACACCTGTCTAAGTGGTGCTGCCAGTGGTACCTTATTGCCAGCATTGTCATTGTTACCTAAACCGTTGTTTCCCCTACCTGCAGGGTTCACAGCCAATTCTCTCTATCTAACTGCTTTGCGTTCTTGGGCATTCATTCTGCGGATTGATTTAGTAAGCTTGGAGTCGTAGGGAACAAGTGTTTCACCCTGCTTCCGGTGTTTGGCATGCAATGCTGGCTCCCTACCAAGAAACAAAAACAAGAAACAAAAGTAAAATTAGAGACTAGTGTTACAAACTAAAAATAGAAACTAATAGACTACTACTTTGCCGTATTCCCCGGCAACGACCCCAAAATTTGATATGCACAAAGTTACACTCCAAAAGGAATAGTAAAGCGATCGTTGATCAAATATAGAACTCAACAAGAGTTGAGGTCGATCCCACTGGGAATGCATGTCAATATCTCTATTAGCACCATTTTCAGATGTAATATCTATTCCCGAAATAAAAGTGCATAAAGTAAATGGGGGGTTTGGTTTTTTTTTACCTAAGTTACTAAAATAAAGCAATAAATGAGTGCAAGGACTACTTTATTTCAAATAATTTATCTGAAGCTAGGATTGAGTTCTCCATGACATCTAATACAATAGCCGAATCAAGTGGTAAACCCATTCATGATTAAGTATATAAGATCTAACAAGTTATGTAACATCTAGTCTACCTCTGAGTCATTCTTATATGTATATCGTTCATTAACTTTCGATCTCAGAATGTATACTTGCTAAACCTTGTTTTCAATCCCAGAATACTTTCACCAT
This sequence comes from Solanum clarkiae, assembly GCA_011800125.2. Classification (NCBI taxonomy): domain Eukaryota; kingdom Viridiplantae; phylum Streptophyta; class Magnoliopsida; order Solanales; family Solanaceae; genus Solanum; species Solanum clarkiae. The sequence goes on along the minus strand of JAABOM020117248.1, from coordinate 5,255 downwards.
TCGGTCTTCAGTGATTAGACTAGGTTAAAAACCTCGAATTTCCATCATAGAACTCTTTTCCTAATTAAAAAATCCCTTTAGGATATCTAATGAATAAAAGTTTACCCTAATGCGTTGACGCATCCAGGAAAATATTATAATAAAGATTACTACGATATATGCGCTAATCAATTACGAGATTTACCCCATATTCGAATATCTCATTAATTTGTCATGGTTCCCACAACCCTAATTATGGGTTTAGCCTAGCATATTCAAGAAAGAAAAACCACAATGATTAAAGTAATTCATAATAAATGACTTACTATTGAAGAATCAATGAATCCATGAGTTACAATCTTGAACTAGGTAAGCAAAATCTAAAAATCTTATGAAATCTCAAGGAAAATAGTGTTTTTAGTGTTTTCTATCTGTAGCCATCCAAGACTAAGTAAAAAACGAAATAAAATAACTATTATATACAAGAAAAACCTAATCCTAATTAAGGTAGAAAATATCACATCGGCATGGCGATAGGCCACTAAATGGCCCATGAGATGTTGGACTGACCGTGTAACGGTCCATTTGGTCATACTTGGCCTCTAAAGTCTTCAACTTATTCAGTTACTCCACGTGTAATTGAATAGTCCGTATGAGTTTAAATGGTCCATGAAACAGACTGTCTACTTGACCATCAGAATTTTTCGGCTCCACTTGACATAACGACCCCATGTGATGGATACACGGCCCGTGTGGCAGTTGATGGTCCGTGCAACGAGCCGTCTCATTCCCTTGGCATTTTATGCAGCATCCTTCATCACCACGGTCCATGTCACAGACCGTGATTGGTCACATGGCCCGTGACAGGGCCTCGTCTTCTTATACTTTGCGCATTTGGCCCTTTTTTCGACTATAACTATCCTTCGTGTCACTTTGACGGACTAACCCACTACCGATCTTATTTCTCACAGCCCTTTAAGTGCATTGTGAGGCTTGCTTTACCTATTTTTCACTACCACGCCATCCCACATGGCCATGTGTGAGGCCACGAAGGATCTCACAACTCGTGGGCAGTCACACGAATCGTGGAGGTCCACGTGGACCTTCATTTGGCCTTAATTCTTCTCTAGTTGCCTGGGCTGCTTCAGAATACCCACACTTTGGCCTTTTTTACATTCATTTTACTCTCATTTGTCCCTTTATTTAGGCATCAACAATTTTTCCTGAAAACCAACAAAAACAGACATCAAAATAATAAGGTTGCTTGAGAACTTGTAAAATTCCTTTGTTTAAAGCGTTATAAGAGTTGTATTTCTACGACTCATCATATTACATGATCTATGAGTCAAGTGACTATATGATGATTAAAGGAATGTATTTGTGTGTTGATTTTATAAAAAGTATCTATAATGTTACAAGTGATCACACCTTGTTGAGGGTGTTGACACGCCCCAAAGTCCTATAGGGCTGACTAGCACCCGTTGCCGATAAGGCTCGGGTGAACCAACCTGTAACTATGTACTTTCTATACATATTATAAGGGGTTTCTACATTTGACATTCCTTTAAAAAGATAAATAGTGATAACAAGCCAAAAGGAAATGCATATGACTAGGCCGTTGGGGCCATGGTATTTAAAGTACTAGACATGACCACACTTTAATTTACATAGTCTACAAAGCCTCTAGATAAGAGAAAAACATCTGATAAGGGTCGGACAGGCCCTGCCTCAACTAACTATACAATACAAACATATAAACTCCAGACATACATAAAGCCCCGAAGCAATCTGGAGCTTGGTAACAATAGTTGAATGTCCTGTACTCCTACCGGGGAAATCTACTAGCACCTGTACCTGGTACAGCATGAAATGCAGGTCCCCCATAAGGGACGTCAGTACGAGATAATGTACTGAACATGTAAGGTAGGAAATACTGTACATGAAGTAACTACTCAAATGAGACTATACACTGGTGTAGGATAAGAGACCACCTTTAGTTATACTGTGGGATCAAGTACTTTATGTTCTTTTTATAACTTTACCTTCACTGTATAGTCTGTACATAGCATGTAATACAAATGACTAGCTGATCAGTGGTAATCTATATCGGGATCGGCCCTAGCTAGGCTTTTCCTTTCACCACTTGGGCTACCCCCCGCGATAGGATCGACCATGGCTAGGTGATTCTTTCACCCCTCGGGATATGGGATCGTCCCTAGCTAGGTTCTTCCCTAACCCCCTTGGGCTACCACTCGTGATAGGATCGTCCTTGGCTAGGTGATTCTTCCACCCCTCGGGCTACCACTTATCAATAAACAAATACTTTACCTTTCAATTACCTTTGAGATGGTTCTTATGATGGTCACATTATTGGAGCTGTAGGACTGTATATGTAGCATGTGACATGTAGATAATCACACAAGACAATATGACAATGAAAAAGAGTACGTTATATAAATAATAAAATGCGTATGAAATGAAACAACTCATGAACTTTATCTAGTAATAAGAACCCATGTAACTTGGTTTACAAGCATGTATGTAGATTTGAAAGTGATTATGTATAGAAGCATGTGAACATGTCAAAGAATTGAGACATGGTTAATAGTTGTGTCAGAGTTGGCAAGTGCCTTTATGTACCAAGGAGAGATCTATGTTTCATGCCAAGTGATACGAAATCAAGTAACCTTATATACCTCGTTGTATGACCTTGTTACCACCTCGAATAACCTTTTCTTCCTCCAAATACTTATCTACAACACAGTAGGTGATAAAACTAGCATTAATAGCCAATAGATACACCTTGTCAGCCCAATCACACAACAAAACAACACACGGACAGCAAGCGGGTATTTATAAACCCGAGCGTATTCTTCCAACCTATACATCTCTAATCATATTTTACAACACACAACCACATGTACACATCATGAACAGCCTATTTTAATGACATAACAGTCCTACAATAGCCCACAAAGAACAACACATAATAATTCTACACAACCTAAAAATCGACAGCATAACGTTACCTCCCTTCGCTACATTTCGATGTCAACCACTCCAAACTTATTCCAAATATAACCAAACTGTTCCTTCAATCTTTACACAAATAAACAAACCTAAAACAGTCTTACAATAGCACTTAAGAAGTCAAGAAGGATTTAAGCTAATAGCCTTACATACAACAACCCGCAAGTTTCAATCAACATGCCGCTTAAGATAACACAATAAAACGCTCTAATGAAACCAAAATCAGGGCAGAAAACTTAGGGTGATGTTTATAACTCAAATCATGTTAAGAACACCAAGTTCTCTTCGTAATACAACTCACAAACCATAGAGAAATCACCAAAATAAAGGTAAGTGTGCAATAACTTTCTACCCACATGCTGTCCAACAATTTCAGCATGCATAACTAGTATCTATTTCTTGTTTTTTATTATGAAACTATACTAAATACACAACTATAATTACTAAACATTGTCTTCAAGGTTTATAGGCTTCTTAAGAACCCTAAAAGATTCATTTGGCTGCTTCACAAAGTTGAGAAAAGTTGAGAGGAAATTTAGAGAGCAAATCTAATTTTTGTGTGGTCAAGTTGAGAAATGACTTTTGGGAGCTGCTTTGACCCATTTTTATGGTGTGGTTTGGCCGAAATAATGAGCCTTTCTCATCCTTACTTCACCAAGGAGGTGATGCAGCTGCTTTCTCCTTTCATTTGGGCCTTTTGGGGATCCAAATTGGTTGGACTTGGGCTGCCTATTTTCAGCTTTCTTCTTCACTTGGGTTGGGCCCAAAGTATCCAAGAACTTGTGATGTCTTAGGCCCATTTTAATATCCTCCTTGGGCAGATCATATAACCCATTTATGATGCTAAAATATGGGCGAAACATTACACCGTTAACACGAACTTTATTCATAAATCGAACTTGGACAAATTCGACGTCGAGCCTCGTCTCCGTTTAGCTAGCAAATTTAAGCTAAGCAAGTAGGTGACTCACTTGCTATCTTATTAAGTCCTACATGCACCTCAATTCTCTCACTTCATTTAAGTCTGTAATCTCTTCAATTCAACACAAAAAATATATACACTCGACCCTCTTAAGCGTTAGACGCACATATAGCCCATTAACACAAAATTCAAGAACTTTTGAAACTTAGCGCTAATTCGATGAAACCATGTCATGTTTCATTTGGATTGTACTAGTATTGTAAGGTTTGGGGTGTTATATCCTCCCCTCCTTAGGAACATTCATCCTCGAATGTTAGCACAATTGGGTAGCTTAACCAAGTTTAAATCTTTACTTGCACAAACATTTGACAACATATTAAGTATTCAATAACACGTACCTGTTAGTGTCCCAATTCTTCATGTTAGACATCCTATTTAGCTTCAAATAAGTGAGGATATTTTGATTTCATCCCATCCTCGGCCTCCCATGTTATTCCTTCTGCCTGTTGGTTCCTCCGCAGTACTTTCGCTGAAGTTATTTCTTTATTCCTTAGCTTCTTAATTTGACGATCTAGAATACCAACCGATACCTCTTCATAGGTGAGATCTTTTGTAACCTTCATATCCTTAATAGGAGTGATACAGGATGGGTCACCTATGCATTTTTGAAGCATTGAGACATGAAAAACTGGATGAACCATTGAAAGCTCTTAGGATAGCTCTAGTTCATATGCAACCTGCCAAAACTTCTTAATAATCTGATATGGCCCTATGTAACATGGGCTCAGTTTTCCTTTCTAACCAAATCTCATAAGCCCTTTCATTGGAGACACCTTTAGAAATACCCAATCACCTACTGAAAATTCCAGTCCTCTTCTCCTGGCATCCGTATATGATTTGTGATGACTTTGGGATGTTTCTAGCTGCTGCTGTATCACCTTAACTTTTTTCATGGCTTGTTGTACTAGATCTGGACTAAGTAAGGTGGTTTCACCCACTTCAAACCATCCAATTAGCAATCTACATTTCCTTTCATACAAAGCTTCATAAGGTGCCATCTTGATACTCGCGTGGTAACTATTGTTATAGGCAAGCTCAATAAGTGGTAAATGGTCCACCCAACTTCCCTTAAAGTCCAATGCACAAGCTCGCAACATATCTTCAAGTATCTGAATGGTGCATTCTGCTTGACTATCTGTTTGGGGGTAGAATGTTGTACTCAAATTCACTTGTATCCCTAAACTCCTTTGGAAGGACTTCCAAAACTTCGCAGTGAATTGAGCTCCTCGATCAGATATAATGGAGATTGGGACTCCATGTAGCC
>JAABOM020117237.1:0-23117 GCA_011800125.2 Solanum clarkiae | reverse complement strand
ACCCCCACAATCTTTAATTTACATAAGAGAAGCTAGAAATTAACATACCTTACAATCCCTTACTAGACTCAAATCTTTGTAGCCGTCAAACCAAGCATTTTCATGACCAACTTATGCTTCCACACCACTTAGGGGAGCCAATATACCAAGCTTGAAGCGTCAAATAATCGAAAACTCGAAAAATATTAAATTTTTTTCTCCTCTGCTACAGTAACCTGAGAGCTTTCTCTTTCTTTTGGTTGCTCTTGTTTTTTTCTAAGTATGGAACTCTCTTCTTACAAGAGAGACATACTTACAAATATATATAGGCACCACATCTACACTTGCACCAATCAAAATAAAACACACATATGACTCCACAACAATTTTATTCTTAAGGAACACACTTTATAAGAAATTTACTTTTAGTCCCAAACTTTTTCAAATTGAACCAATTAAGGACTTACGGGCTCTAACTTACGGGGTCTAACAAGATAATTCGTGATTAAGATCACTCTAGTATATGAATAGCACATTGTGGATCATAAATAAATAAAATTTGACACATTCTAACAATTTACAATCCAAAAAAATAAGTGGAAGTTTTCACTTTTAAGAAGACTTATAGATCTAGAATTTATAAAAATAAGGCTACAAAGAATTGAGTGGTGTCAAATTATTACCATTCAACACAAATATTTACATATTTACTTCATAATTAATCAAGCAAAAATAGTCTTCTATTCTTTTATCAAAACGACAGTACTAACTAAAATAACCTTCATCTGTTTCAACAAACAATAGTACTTATAGTCTTCATAATTTTCGTACGTACAGAAACCATAAAAATTAAAATGCTATGTTAAACAGCATCAAATCATTTTTTTAATTCATTGTTGGAATTTAAACTTGATCCTTCATGGAGAACTTGAACATGTAAGTAAATCCCTTTGTCACACTCTCCTCTCACAAATTCGCAGATGCACCTGTCATCTTTCTCCACAAAGTTCAACCTACATAAGTTGTGCCATCCTCCAACTAGCTACTTTTTACCGTCGTTCCATGTACTGACACTTGCCACAAATTCTCTGCCAGCAGAGTCACGAATGGTAATGCTCGAGGAGAGTTGAAGTTTATAGTATCGCCACACATCAACTGGAATGTACTACAATTAGAAATAAAGACTTTGTTAAATGAGAAAAATATAAGATTTAAACTATAAAATATTCACTAGAATATATAGTAATAGACTTTAGTTACTAGTTGATCACTCTCTTCTGCTTGTATTTTTGTTACAAATTAAGACTTTTTGGCTGAGTTGCATGTCCACTTTTGAATATATCTGCACCAGAATGGTTAGGAACATCCTTCACCTTGCAAGCAATGACTTTTCAGCATTCAGCTGAATTAAGAAAGTCAACTGGCGAGGTTCACAAACTAAAATATCATGAAAACTCTTAACTACTCTATCCTTTTCATTTTACTTGTTGATAAAGATTTTCAATTCACTCCACTCCCCTCTTGACTATCAATTGATATCAGAGCAAGATATTATTTCATAAGTCTAACAACTTATGAGAAAAGATCATAATGTCCACTATCAAATTCCTGGCGCTGTCCTTCAAAACAGTCACTCCTCAAATCATCCTCCCTACTTCAATGGCCTGCACTATTCTCATTAGAAAGAAAGATTTAGAATATTTGTTCAATCCACTTATTATCAGGCCTCGCTGGTCATCAAGAAAGGTCTCAAAACCATCCCTGGCACATCCGCTGATACGCTTGTAGACCTGGAATCATTTGAAATTACAAAAAGTCAACAGGAGGCTCTATAGACAAATGCCAGAGCCACCAGTCACATCTACTATGCCGTGAGTGGATCCGAGTATGACAAGACATCAACCTGTGAAACGGCAATGGAGATATGGGACAAATTGGAGGTAACTTATGAAGGAACAAGCAAAGTAAAAAAAGCTCGTATAAATGCTCTGGTCAATGAATGTGAATTGTTCAAGATGGCTGATGATGAAAATGTTGAAACCATGCTCTCCAGATTTGGTAAAATAGTAAGCGAACTCAAATCTCTGGGCATGGTATATGCAAATTCATTGGAAGTCAGGAAACTAATCCGAAGTCTTCCCAAAGCATGGGAAACGAAAGTTGTAATTCTAGAATACAGTGATCTGCAAAATATGGTATATGATGAACTATGTGGAAACCTTATGGCTTACTAATATAATCATATTCAGCGATATCAGAAAGATGATAAGAAAAAATCAGTCGCTTTCAAAGATGAAACTGTGACTGAAGAAGAAAAGTTGGATGAAACCAAAAATGAGGGAATGACACTAATCACGATAGGAGTTAGGTAGATGCTCAGATAGTGGAGACAAAGGCCACTGCAGGAAATAAGGCAAAATTAGCTAAATGATTATCAATGCTACCACTGTGGAAGACCTGGACATATTTGTCAAAACTGTCCTGAGCTAAGAAGAAAAAATTACTTCAGAAGCATCAACTCAAAATCACTAGGTGCTTGGAGTGATAAAGAAGGATCTAAGGAAGATCCAGTCGAGACTGCTAGCATCTGCTTCATGGCACTTGGTGAAACCAGTGAGGTAAGAACTCCTAAGTGTGCTTGTTGTTATGGCCTTCAAAATACTATTGACATACTTACTGACGAACTTCAAAAGGTTATTGATGAATATAACAAGATTTCAAGTGAAAAAAATTTGTAAATTCTTCTTGAAGGAAGTTAAGTCAAAGTCGATTTACTTCAAGAGGAGCTTGATGAGGCCAAGATGCGCTTAAACAATTTTCAAAAACCATCAAGCTAATGCTCCTTTCGTCCCTCAACTGATTTTCAAAAATTCAAATCAAATTCCAATAATTTCGATGGTAAAAATTCTTTCAAACCCAGCTATTTTACTTGTGATGAGATTGGCGACAGATCCTTCAGGTGTAACACTCTTAAAATCGGCATATGGATCTGGAGACCAAAAGCTCTACCACTAACAAAAAAGGACCCAATGAAGATTGGGGACCTAAAACAAATTGATTTCCTATTTATGCAGGCACCCCCAATATAAATCTTACAAGAAGGGAATATGGGTCATAGATAGCTGGTGCTCAAGACGCATGACGGGAAAGAAAAAAAATTTCAAGAGTGTTAAGAAGTTTGACGGAGGATATATCAGATTCGGTGACAATTCAAAAGGTAAAGTTACTGGAGTGGGCATAATTACAATCAGTCCATCATTGGAGAACATGTGAAAAACATATACATGCTGAATAATGTTGATCTCCGCACTCTCACATCTAACGGCTATTATAAATGATCCATGGATTTGGCATAGGAAACTTGGTCACGCCAGTATGCATGCAATTGAAAAATTATCTAGATTAGATCTAGTCATTGGATTGCCCAAGTTAAAATTTGAAAAAGATCACCTTTGTAATGCATGCCAGTTCGTAAAACAGACAAGATCTTCATTTAAAGCCATGAAAAACGTCTCGAGATCACTACAACTCCTACACATGGATCTCTTTGGGCCTATGAAGACAGCAAGTATTGGCGGTAAACGTTATGCTTTTGTAATTGTTGATGATTATTCTCATTTTACCATGGTTATTTTCTTATCTCATAAGCATGAAGCCTTCACAAATTTTGAATTTTTCTGTAAAAAGATTCAAAGAGAAGCAGGATATTTTATTACGAGCATTCACAGTGATCATGGTGGAGAGTTTGAAAATAAGCTCTTCGAAGATTTCTACAATAACAATGGCCTTTCTCAGAACTTATCATCACCTAGATCTCCACAGCAAAATGGAGTAGTGGAACGGAAGAATCCCTCATTTCAAGACACTTCTCGTACCATGCTATTGGATCAAGGACTACCTGATCTTTTTTGGGTCGAAGCAGTTAGTACAGTTTGTCATGTGTTGAATCGGTGTATGATCAGACCTATTCTCTGGAAAACACCGTATGAACTCTGGAAAGGAAAAAAGCCTAACATTAGCTACTTTCGCCCCTTTGGATGCAAATGCTATATCCACAACAATGGTAAGAACAATCTTGGTAAATTTGATCCACGAAGCGACGAAGGTATTTTTCTAGGGTATTGTCCAGCTACCTGGGCTTTTAGAGTCTTTAATAAATGTACACTTAGTGTTGAAGAATCTATACATGTTGTTTTTGTTGACTCTAACCCAAGTCTGCAGCTCCCTAACGATGACTCTCCTGTTCAAACCTCTGTAGATTCTTCCTTTACTAACATTGTTCAAATAGAGGAGTCGACTCCCAGTCCTGAGAAGTTGCCTGCCCTTCCTGAAAAGATTGTAGTGCTCAGAGAACGGAGACACAGTGCAAGATATCCAAATGATTTACTCATTGGAAATACTTTAGACAGGATGCCAACCAGGGCATCTTTGAGAAAACAAGCATCAGTCGTCCTTGTCTCTCAAATAGAAACAAAGAAAGTAGATGAGGCTCTTAAAGATGAGTGTTGGGTATCAGCTATGAAAGAAGAGCTCGAACAATATGACAAAAATTAGGTATGGACTCTCATTGCAAAACCAGCAAATTATTCTGTCATAGGCACTAAATGAGTCTTTTGGAACAAGACGGACGAATTTTGAAATGTAATTAGAAACAAGGCCAAGCTGATCGCCCAAGGCTACTCTCAACAAGAAGGAATATACTACGAGGAGACTTTTTCTCCTATAGTAAGGTTAGAATCCATTCGCATCCTTCTTGCATATGCTTCCTTCTACCATTTTAAACTATTTCAAATGGATGTTAAAAGTGCTCTTCTATATGGGTTCATTAAAGAAAAGGTTTTTGTCAAATAGCCACCCGGTTTTGAAGATCCAGATCTTCCTAACCATTTTTTTGAACTTTCTAAAGCTCTTTATGGACTCAACCAAGCCCCTAAAGCTTGGTATGAGAGCCTTAGCAACTTTCTTCTAGAAAATGATTTTAAAAGGGAGAACATTGAAACCACTCTCTTTGTTCAAAAGCTCAACTCTAATTTGCTTATTGTTCAAATCTACGTTGATGATATCATTTTTGGTAGTCCGAACACTTCTTTGTGTGTGAATTTTGCTATGCTCATGAAAGGTGAATTCAAAATGAGCCTCATGGGAGAGCTCACCTTCTTCTTAGGATTACAAATCAGACAAACAAAATAGGGCATTTTCATTTGTCAGAGAAAATATGCAAAAAAACTGATTAAACGATTTGGAATGAATAATGGAAAGGCCTACGGAACTCCTATGAGCCCTTCCACCTGCCTAGAATCAGAAAAAGATGAAAGTGTTGATGAAAAAATGTATCGAGGCATGATTGGATCTCTACTCTATCTCACTACAAGTCGACCCGACATTATGTTCATGTTTGAAAATGCGCAAGATTCTAGTCGACTCCCAAAGAGTCTCATCTGACTCGAGTAAAGAGAATAATTCATTATATAATTTGGACAACGGATTTGGGCCTTTGGTATCCTAACACTACCTCTTTCTCTCTAATTGGATATTCAAATGCAGACTTTGCAGGTGACAAAGTCGATAGAAAAAGTATTAGGGGGTCATGCCAACTTCTTGGCATATCACTCATATCCTGGCAAAGCAAAAAAAAGACTTCAGTTGCACTTTTGACAACTGAATCAGAATATACGGCCATTGGAAGTTGTGGCACTCAATTACTCTGGAACATGCACCAACTTGAAGACTTTGAGTTGTCATTAAAACAAGTTCCTATTTTTTGTGATAATACAGGTGCAATTAATTTGTCTAAATATACTGTGCATCACTCTAGAGCTAAGCACATTGACATTAAGCATCATTTTATCGGTGATCTTGTTGAAAAAGGTGATTTATGTTGGATTTTGTCAACACTGAAAATCAACTCGTAGATATTTTTACTAAACCATTACATGAAGAAAGATTTTCTTTTCTACGACAAAAATTGAATATTATTCCTTTTCCTTTTAAAACCGCATTTTATCTGTGATTTTCTTTCTTTTTTTATCATGTTAGTTTTTGTCTGTATCAAAAAAAATATTCTTCAAATATTTTTCTCCCTTAATTGTTTTCCCAAATATCCGTGCAAAATCTGTGCATTTATTATGTGGTTGACATTTTTTCTCTTTCTTTCCCATTCTTCTCCCTACCACTTATTTATCATCATTACCCCTTGCGCCCTTTCGTCAGTTGATCTCTTCGACTTCTCCGCCCGTCATCATCACATGACCATTCCTGTGTCTTCACCTCTTCATATAACCCTTCTCTCCTTCCATCCTCTCAACCTTTCACTGCACTGTTTCTCTTCTATCTGCTATTCCCCTGACTCGCCTTCTTTCTTCACCATGACTCATAGCAAAAATCATCCCCTACCCAAAAGCCCTATCAATAGGTCCTCTCTGGAGGTGGACTTCATCTCCTCTGATTCCTCTGACTCTGGTCTTCCACCCGTCCCTCTCCCCATAAAAAGCCCTCATAAAAAAAGAACCCCCAAAAGCCCTATACTTGTCCTTTTGATCCTCTGGGCGAAGACGAGGTCCATAAGTTCTGGGATGCTACATCTAGGTCCCAGTTTGAAGCCTTCAAAAAGCGATCAGCGGTCCCTGGCCGCGTGGTTAATTTTGAACAACTTGAGGACTCTCACTGCAAGGTTAGTTCTTTTTTGAGAACTCAAAAATTATCTTTACTTTTGCGGCGTTATGGTTGGAATACTATGAGGAGGTCATCCGGATGTTCTACAGCAACCTCCGCCATTCTGGAAAAAGTGATGATCTGGAAACCCTAGTTCTCGGGTTTCGCATTGTTATAAATAGTTGACTCTTTTGGGACACTTTAAGGTGAAACTTCTCCGGTGATGTTACCTACATGAATGGAAATTAGCCTGATGATTTTGAAGTCTCCCTGGACGAAGCCAAGGCATTCATATCTGAAGAAACCCCTGAGTCCTCCGACTTTGGTTCTCTCACTCTATGTTTCGAGCACCACATCCCTGCCACATTGTTGCTACCACTTTGGTTCCTGGGAAAGGGTTCGTCAACAGCATCTCCAACAGAGATGACTTCGTTGCCTTCTCAAGTGCTACCGGATCAGTTGGGCCGACTGGATCAATGAATACATGCTCGAGAGTGTCGAAGACTTCAACCCAAATACCAGCCTTCCCTACGGTGTGTTGATATCTCGCATTCTCAGTGAATCACAGGTGGATCTCTTCGGGTTCAGGCCTACTAAGGTTTCTTCCACCTATGACTCCAAGACCTTTGCCATCATAGGATACTCTTTGGTCGATGGTAAATGATACAAAAAGGACTCAGTCAAAGTGAAGGGTAAAACCCCAAGTCGACTAATATTTCTATGGATTCAACTGTCGTGCTCAGAAAGGAGGTAGACAAAATTAAATATTCACTCCTCTCTCTAACTACCTTTGTGCAGGATATGTAGGAAACTCTGGCCAAAATCTTAAAACTAGGAAGGAAACAAGCACTGACCTGGGAAACTGCAGATAGAAGTTGAGGAACTTAGGAAGGAGGTTGTACAGACTTTCAACAAACTCATGAAGCAAGTCGACTCCCTGAACTCAGGAGTCAACTCCTCCAACACTGAACTGGTTGTCTCCGTACAGAATTCCTACTCTGCCTTCTCCAAGGACTCTGCCAAATACTATGACTCCTTTTGCTACAATGTGCTTAACACCCTCAAATACTTCTTAGCTCACCACTGATCTTCTCTTCTTCTACTATAGACAATTTTTTTGGCAATGTAATATTAGGGCGCTCTATCTGCACCCCCCCCCCCAAGATGTTTTCCCTCTGCCCTTGTGATGTTTGTTCTGTTTTGCACGCCTACTTCCTTTTTGATTCCGCCAAGGGGATGCCTAGCTGTTATATGTTAATTTATATTTGCTATTTCATGTCTGCTATTTTGCATAGCTGCCATATATGCCTGCTATGATTATTGTGCACCTTCTGCACCACACACTCCTCCACTTGTACTATTTGTGTCGCATATACCCTGCCTAAGAAAACAGGTACAAGTGCCAACAAAGGACGCACATAGACGGGGGGAGCTCATGATGCTCAAAGACAGGGGGAGCCAACTAACTGGGAAGTATCCATATAAAAGCCCTAAAATGTCATCATCAAAAAGGGGGAGATTGTTAGCATCTAATCAGTTTTGATGATCTTATTTGCAGGATACTCAAAAAGGAAAGAAGATGTGAAAACATAAGTCCTGCCATGTACTCCAATTATCAGAAAAAGGAAAGAGATCCAACACCATTAAGGAAAGCAGTAACAGGACCATCAAAGAAGGAAGACAGATCAATCAAAAGATTACTGGAGAATCAAAGAAGCAAAGAGATCAATCAACAGATGATTGAAGACTGAAGAAGGAAAGAATGTGCAATCTAAATAGATGTATCCCCAATTAAGGATTCCCCTCAAACATACTTGATTGGAATAAATCCCTTAGATTAAGCTAATCACCAACGGTGAGCTTAATGTTGGAAGCCTCCTATATTAGCCATCTCTTAGACATAGCAGAAGTAGTACGCTTGAGAAAATATCTAGATAGAAAACTCTACTATTCTACTCTACAAAGTATTGTACTCTTGTGTGAACAATTGTAAAAGAAAGAGAGAAAAAGAGTGAGGTTTTCTAGGCTAGACTTTCTTGAGATGAGTTGAAAAGAAATCTGATCTGCGCATCAAAGTGAGAGAAACTTAGCTTGTAAAAAACTTTCATTTGAACCATAAAAGAACCCTGATGACACTAGGGGACTGGACTAAGCACCACATTGGTGATCCGAACTAGTATACATCACTGTATCAATTTACTTTTGCACGAGCAATATGCTTCATAAGGCAGGTGTTGGAAGGGGGATCATTGGACAATGCCAACATCCTACCTATGGCAAGGCCTAAGAGGGGGCTGGGGTGGCCCTGGTCGGAGTCATGATCAAATATGGCGCTTGCTTGGTGAACTTGATTAAGTCCTAATTGATAATTTATTGAACAAGGACTTTAATAAAGAAAAAGGATTTTCACCGTATACCAAAAGTGTTGGAAAATGATATTTAAATTTATATTTCTCTTCTTTTAAAAAAATTAATAAAATATTTCCTTAGGCTCATTCTCAACAAACCATGTTTTAACTTATAGTCTTGAATATTTATGATTTTTATAAGACTACTAGAATATGTCCAAATATGCAAAGACAACATTTTTGCAGCAATATACTAACAAGAAATAAATTAAATTTCATATAAGATGAAACTCAAGAATTCATATGAAGACATTTAATAATTATGTTTAACTTTTGCACGTTGTGCTTTTTTCTTACATGTGCCAACCATTACGTTGTTTTCTTCGTCTTCCTCGTCTCCTTTTGTCTTTTTATATTTTTCCTCTTCTACATATCTTCGTTTTGAACGTGGTGCCATTTTTTGAGTCTCTTCTTTCTCTTTCTTTTCTGCCACTTCTTTGGAAACTTTTTTCTATCATGTAATCCACAACAATATTATCTTCACTAGAAGTAATGCTGCTATTATTAGCATAACTCTTACCTTTTGACTCTACAATCTTTTGATATTCAACATTCATTTTTTTCTAATTTCTACCTCCAACACCTTTCTTTACACATTCCTTTGATCCAAGTAATTTAAAATTAAATGTTGCTTTTCCATCATTCTCAAATATTAAAAAGTCTCCAAATTCTAGAGTGTTATCCTCAATAAATTTCTCCCGTCCATACTTAATATAAAAATCTCTTCCTTGTTTGATCACTCTTATAGTCCACTTATTTCTAAATCGATCCCTAAGGATAACTTTTCTAGGTAATTTTCCACTCTTGAAAATTGTATAACCTGTGGAGATTTTCTGAGAAGAAAAAATATTATACTTTCAAAAATATAGAGATACACTAGTACAAGTTTCTATAAATCAAATAAAACATATCATAAATGCGACCAACATAAGAAGAAATTTTTTCAATAAACTCAAATTTGAGGACTTTCAAGCTTAGAATTAAAGAATGTAATTATTTTAGGCATTCTGAAAAATCCATTGAAAAGTTACCTCCATCAACACACATAATATGGTCATTTTGAAATAATACGTGTAATTTTATGACATCAACTAGATGAAATACATCTATATAGTACCAGTATAAGATTAAAAGATTGAATATATATAAAATGCTAACACAAAAATCTAATTGCAGCACACAAAGACAACTGTCCTCTTTTAATTTTGTCTCCCCTTATTCACAAACTATTCTTCTAAAAGCATAACTTAAAATATCAAGAAAAAGAGTCAGCGAGAATCTAATGTTCAAATATTTGAGTATTTACATAGCAAAAGAAAGAGAGGAAAAGAACACTTCAAATATTGTGCATGGGATCTAAGTTCATATATACCTATCTTTTATAGATTTAAATTTCACCAAACATTTCCCCTGCTATATCCACTACCCACATCTCCAAATCAAGAAGAACAAAATTCAAAAAATAAAATCACACTAGGAGGAACTATACTTACCATTTGTTTTGCACTGGTTGTAGGATTGAAAACCTTGAAGAAGCCTTTTTCCTTATTCATTTTTATTGCCAAACAATAAGGGAATAGAATAATTTCCTGCACAACCTTAATCCTTTAATCTTCTTTAATGTCAAGGAGTATCCTTATTTATAAAAGTGCGTGTATTTGTGTATATATAACAAAGTAGAAGAGTACAAAAGTTTACATAACTTAGTTGAAATCTATTTTGACTCAACATTATGTGGCTCAGTTTTCAAGGGATCCATACTTTTAACACATTACTTAACATTAATAATTTTATCATCTGTCACATTATTGTAACCAATAGCTGACATATCTTGTGGCTCAGTTTTCAAGGGATTCGTACTTTCAAGAGATTGTTTTCAAGAGAAAGATAATATCCAAAAATTTCATGATAATACTCAAGAACTTTCAAAAAATCACTATTCCAGCCTTCTAAGTATCAATTATATATCCTCACTCTATATTGGGCACATGGAAGAACAATTTCACGTTTTTGGGTAGTCTTTACATACCTAGGGTGAAGAGTCTTCAAGCTTCTCCCAAGAATTCAAAATGTCTCTTGAAACCCTTATGTTCTCTCCTCTTCTTTCTCTCAGACTTACATAAAAAGACTTAGAAAAATTATGGGTTTGAAACCCCTTTTGTACGAAATTCACTTTAAAATCGTTTTGGGGTTTTTAAATGTCACGCACAAAGTCCCATTAAGACGGACTGGCACCCGTTGCCAATAAGGCCCGGGAGAACCAACCTGTATCTATGCATTTTTTATACATATTATTAGGAATTTCTACATTCAACATGCCTTTAAGAAAGTAAACAATAATAACAAGCCAAAAGGAAATGCATATGGCTAGGCCGTTGGGGCCACGGTTCTAAAGTATGAAACATGACCACAATTTAATTTACATAGTCTACAAAGCCTCTAGATAAGGAAAAATATCTGATAAGGGTCAAGACAGGCCCAGCTTTGACTAACTATACAATACAAAATATAAACTTTAGACACACAAAGCTCCGAAACAGCCTGGAGCTTGGTAATAATAGCTAGATATCCTGTACTCCTACTGGGAGATCTACTAGCACCTGTACCTACAGCATGAAATACAGGTCCCCCGTAAGGGATGTCAGTATGAGATAATGTACTGAATATGTAAGGTAAGAAATACTATAAATGAAGTAACAACTCAAATAAAACTATGCATTGGTGTAGGATAAGAGATCACCTTTACTTATACTATGGGGTCATGTACTTTATGTTCTTTTTATTACTTTACCTTTACAGTATAATGTGTGCACAACAAATGACTAATTGATCAGTGGTAAATCTATATCGGGATCAGCCCTAGCTAGGTTTGTCATCTTTTCTTATCTATTATTATTTATTTTTGCATCTATGTTTGAATGATTTGTGGTCCTTTAACCCCTTAGGCTACCCCCTGTGATAGGATTGACCTTGGCTATGTGATTCTTCCACCCCTCGGGTTACCACCCATCAACAAGCAATATATTTTACTTTATCTTTCAATTACCTTTGAGATGATTCTTTTGGTGGGCATAATATTGGAATAAGAGGACTGTAGATACAACATATAATATGTAAATAATCACAAAAGACAATACCATAATGAAAAGTGTAGGTTACACACGTAATGAAATGCATTGGAGGTAGAGCAATAGATGAACTTTATTTAGTAGAACGAACTCGTGTATCTTGGTATCCAAGTACGTATGCGGATTTGAAGGTGACTATGTATGGGAGCATATGAACATGTGAAAGAATAGAGATACGATTAATAGTTATGTTGGAGTTGGTAAGTGCCTTTATGTGTTAAGGAGGGATCTATGTTTCATGCCAAATAATATGTAATCAAGTAGCCTTACATACCTCATTGTAGGAGCTCGCTTTTACCTCGAGATAACCTTCCCTTCCTCCAGACATTTATCTATAACATAGTAGGTGATAACACTAGTATTAGTAGCCAATAGATACATGTTGGCAGCCCTATCTATTAAAAAAAACAACATACGAGTAGCAAGCAGGTAAGTATAAACCCGAGCGTATTCTTTCAACCTTTCCACTCCTACTCGTATTTACTAATGCACATTCTAATATATATATATCATATGCATCCTATTTTAGTGCCATAATAGTCTTACAATAGACCACAAAGCACAACACCTAATAATTCTATGCAACATAAAAATAGGTGGTATAATGTTACATCCCTTCACTACATTTCGACGTCGACAGTTCCAAACCTATTCCAACTTTAACCAAACAGTCCCCACCTTGTATACATAGAACACCAGTCCTAGCACAGTTCAAAAACATTCCTCAAAATAGGTGGAGGACGTGATACCATAGTCCTCAATCAATCATCCCACAAGTTCCTATTATGAGCGCAATTATGATATCACATAAGAACTCACTTTTGCGGACTATAAAAATGGTGCAGCAGCCTTTATACATCATTACATAAAATAAACATTAAAAATAGTAGCCTTCCTTCATAATCAATCCAACTGAAAAGAGAAAAGATTCTAAATAAAGACGAAAAAAGTACAACAACTTTTGGAACACATGTTGTCCAACAATTTTAGCATAAACATAACCAATATAGTCTCTTGTTTTTCATAAGAAAACTATACTAAACACATAAATAAACTTATTTACCATTACCTTCAAGGTGTAGGGCTTCTCCAAGAACCCTAAAAGTCTCCTTGTAGCTGCTTTGCTAGGATAAGAAAATGTAGAGAGAAAGTTTGTGAAAGTTGATTTGTTTTCTCAACTTAAGAATGACTTAAAGGTGCTACTTGTAAGCCTTTTTAAAGAAGCCTTTGGCTGAATTTCTTGTGTTTTCTAAGCCTTAAATTATCAAGGTGGTGATGCAGCAGCCTGGACCTCACACTTGGGCCCAAATGGGTCCCAAAGATGATGGGCCTTGGCTGCCCATTTTCCTAATTCCTCTTCACTTATTTTGGGCCCAATTAGTCAAGTGGGTTGTGATGTACTTGGGACCTTTTATTATTCATCTTGGGCTTTAAGTATTGTCCATTTACAATGGTACAATACGGGCAAAAGTTACACTCTTAACATGGACTTTATTCATAATCAGACTTCGACAAATTCGACCTCGGGCCTTGTCTCTGTTTAGCTAGAAAATTTAAGCTAAGCAAATAGGTGATTCACCTGCTAGTGTCTTGAGTCCTACAATCACCTTACTTCTCTCACTTCATTTAAGGTCGTGATCTCCTCAATGTGACCTCCTTGGGTAATTCTCTCTTCCCTTTCTCTAAATGGGTTGTGCTACCTATGGACATCCTGTTAAGAGCATCAGCAACAATGTTAGCCTTACCTGGGTGATAGAGAATGCCCATATTATAATCCTTGAGTAACTCCAGCCATCTCCTCTACCGCAAATTGAGTTCTTTCTGGCTGAACATGTGTTGCAAGCTTTTGTGGTCAATGAACACGTCCACATGCACTCCATACAAATAGTGGCACCAATTTTTAAGTGCGAACACCATTGCTGCCAACTCAAGATCATGAGTCGAATAATTTTTCTCATGAATCTTAAGTTGTCCAAAGGCATAAAAGCTATCACCTTCCCTCTCTGCATAAACACACACCCCAATCCAACTCTGGATGCAGCACAGTATATCATGAAGTCACTTGTCCCGTCGGGTAAGGTCAACACTGGTGTTGTAGTCAACCAAGTCTTCAACTCCTGTAAACTCTACTCGCATGCATAAGATCACTGAAACTTGGCATTCTTCTGAGTCAGCTTTATCAAAAAGGCTGACAGAGAAGAGAAACCCTCAACAAATCTGTGATAGTACCTGGTCAAACCCAAGAAGCTTCTTATTTTTGTCAGGAAAGTTGGTCTTGTCCAGTTCTTAACCACCTCAATCTTCTGAGTATCCACCCGAATACCATCTCCCGAAATAACATGGCTTAAGAAAGCCACTAACTTGATCCAAAACTCACGCTAAGTGAATTTTGCATACAACTCATGATCGTTGAGTTTTTGCAAAACCACTCTAAGGTGATTGGTATGCTCCTCTTCATTCCTTGAATATACCAGAATGTCATTAATAAACACGATCATAAACATATCAAGATGCGGGTTGAACACCCTGTTCATCAAATCCATGAACGTTGCATGTACATTTGTCAACCTGAAGGACATGACCAAGAAATCAAAATGGCCATACCATGTCCTAAAGGCTGTCTTAGGAACATCACTTTCCCTCACCTTCAACTGACGGTAACCCGATCTGAGGTCTATCTTGGAGAAACAAGTAGCACCGTGAAGTTGGTCAAAGAGATCATCTATTCTAGGAAGAAGATACTTATTCTTTATGGTAACCTTTTTCATCTGTTGGTAGTCTATATACGTCCTCAAAGACCCATCTTTCTTATGCACGAATAAGACAGAGCACCCTAAGATGAGACACTAGGCCTTATGAAACCTTTCTCTAAGAAGCCTTTCAATTGCTCCTTCAATTCTTTCAACTCTGTGGGGGCCATTTTATAGGGTGGAATTGAGATAGCTTTGGTCTTGGGAAGAACATCAATCCCAAAGTCAATCTCTGTATCAGGAGGGACTCCGGGAAGATCATCAAGGAATACTTCAGGAAACTCCCTCACAATCGGGAATGACTCAAGAGTAGGAGAGTCAACATCATCAGAATTTACTTGCGTGAGGTGGTGAATACATCCTTTGGATATCAACTTTCGAGCTATAAGATAGGATATGAATTTTCCGTTGGGGGAAACAGAACTCCCTTTCCACTCTAATAATGCTCATTAGGAAACTAAAATTTAACAATCCGGGTTCTACAGTCAGCAGAAGCATAACAAGCATGAAGCCAATCCATGCCCATGATTATATCAAAATCAACCAACTCCAATTCTGCCAAATTAGCTAAAGTGTCTCTATGATAAATAGAAACCACACAATCCATGTAAACCCTCTTAAATAGGATAGACTCACTAGTAGGAGTAGAAACAGTAAAAAAATCAAGCAAACACTCTGGAAGAATCCCAAACTTACTAGCCACATAAGGGGTCACAAAAGACAAAGTGACACCTGGATCAAGCAATGCATAACAATCATAAGAGAAGACTCGAAGCATACCCGTAACAACATCTGGTGTAGCCTCCTGCTCCTGTCGATTACCCATAGCATAAAGATGATTCATCCCACCTCTTGTACCTATAGTAGTACCCCTCTGCTGGTTACATACTAGGGGTATTGTGGAAGACTGGCTCTGCTGTTCTCTTCACCTCATCTCCTTTTCAGGAAATCCTGCTGGAAGTGACCCGCCTACCCATATAGGAAACAAACATCTATGCCTAGATGACACCTTCACAAATGGAGTTTTCCACAAGTGCCACAAGGTGGTTTTCACCTCGGTCCTTGAGTCACACTAGCCTGAGATTGGGCACCCTGGGTCTTGAAATTCTAATAAATTTGAGATTTTTGGTCATACCTGCTTGGATGTATAGATGCGCTTGCTAGCGAAGGTGCGGTGATGATCCCTTCTGGAAATAGGATTTGTCAACCCTATTCTATCTCTGCAGGCTAGGCTTTTGTCCCACTGACTTCATCTTTCTGCTCAAATTCTCTTCCCTATCCCTCCTCTTAACTTCCTCTGTCTGTTGGGAATACACTGTAAGTTTGGAGATATCCATACTAGGAAAGAGCAAAGCAGCCTTACACTCTTTCTGCATATGTCTGGCCAAACCAGACATAAACTTCCTCATCTTCTGCCTTATGTCTTTCACCATATCTGGAGCATACCTTGATAGCTTGATGAACTTGAGGCTATATTCCTTCACAGTCATCCCTCCCCATTTCAGATTCACAAACTCCTCTGCCTTCTTCTCCCTCAACACTTGAGGAAAAATGTGATCAAGAAAAAAGGCTTCAAATTCTTCCCATGCAGTAGGCTCTGCATTCTCACCTTTACTCCCCTCCTACTAAGTGTACCACACATTAGCTACGTCCTTCAGCTAGTTAGACGCAAGCTCTACTCCCTCAATCTCATTCGTATGCATAGCCCTCAGAACCTTATACATCTCATCTGTAAAATTCTGTGAGTCCTCATCCACTTTTGACCCCATACATAGGCAGGTTCATCCTCAAGAAGTCCCTAAGTTAGGTTGCAGCTGAGGGCTCCTGCGAGCCAGAACTGGGAGCCTAAGAACCTTGGCTATTCCCCTGTAAGGCCACCAACAGAGTGGTGACTCCTTTGAATTCTGCCTCAGTAGTAGGAGCTGGATGGGGCTAAGCAGAGCGCGCTTGGGGGACCTCAGCATTCCTAGCAGTGCATTCCCATCTCCTGGTCTCAGTCTGAACTGGAGCCTTCAGTTGGTTATTCTCAGTAATGGGAGAAAGGGCATCTCTCTGAGCAGCAGTTCTCTTGGGCGGCATTATTTGTAAACGTAAACGCACGAGTTAAAAGCAGAATTCCACAAGCTAAACTTTATAGCACAATCTCATATCATAGAAGAAGGGTAATACTTCCTAATGTACTATAGCATCCTGTTTATGAAGTGTGGTTCACAACACACCCATAAACAAGGCTCAACTAGACATGGCTTCGTAGACTTCCAAGGACACTCGAACTCTGGGCTCTTATACCAAGTTTGTTATGCCCCGGGAGGGTTCTCTAGATGTGACTAGCACTCGAAGACTATTGCTAGTCCCCAAGAAGACCACCTAGTCTCATTGCTATCATTCCATCCATTCATATGCGGAAGATTCAATAAAATAATAAACTATCATAAGATAAGGTGAATAATTATCTTAAAGAAAGGAAATGAGAATCATCAATCCTGACACTATCCATCAACTATCTATATCTACAAGCCTCTATAACAAACATTTATGAAGGAACCATGACAGTACAAGGTTGCAATCACAAGAAATACTAATATAAAGTAATAAATAATCATCCTCCAAATGCTGGGGAAGACTCACCATGGGCTGAAATCGAAGCTCTGAACCTTAACGATTGGGATGCTGAAGTCCTCTGTCTATAAAATCTGCATCATAAAATGATGCAGCACCAAAAGGGCATTAGTACATGGAATGTACTTATGTAAAACAGGCTAAAGTAAATGGAACAATGTAACAGTCACTCGTCAATCACTCAAACCTCACCTCAGAATATAGGACCAGACTATGTCACCTCATTGTCTATCAAAACATCAAACCATCATATCACATTAGAGTCCAATCATTAGGAGACCTATCTGGGATTTTCGTGGAACTACACCCATCACTTATGAGGCAGTGATGGTACAACGAAGCGATGTCATTGCGGCATCCACCCAGTACCTTGCTGGAGTAATAGGTCGTACATCAGGGGTTTATAATAATAGTAAGTGCTCTTTTAGGACTAAGGAAACATCCGTTCTCACGGTCCAATCCTCTGATATGCTGGTCACGTAGTTAATGAGTGCGAGTTGGACTCAGTCTTACTCATTTTTGGTGCTCAATACTCCTTTCATGACTCAATATTGCTCATAGGTTTGTTAATTCATCAAGGATTTCCATCACTCAACCTTTTTGGGGAAGACTATCTTTTCCAATTGAAGGGAATATCTTCATCCAACTCTATTAATATTGTTTTCAGCTATTACAGTCATCAACACACATCACCTCAGGACTCAGACTCAGTCAAACATCACATTTAGACAATCAAGGCTCTAGACATCCCCCTAAGTTCATTATTCAACTCTTTACAGAGAGAATTTGTAAAGGTTTAGATCAAAATCACATGATAATGTATTCAAATAGTAAACTTTAAGCATGATGATCATTAATTTAGGATGCATAATAAATTAAAAGATTATTTTCAATATATAAAGATAATATCTAAGAATTTCATGATAATTCTCAAGAACTTTCAAGAAATCACTAATTCAGGCTTCTAAGTATCAATTATACATCCTCACTCTATCTTGGGCACATGGAAGAACAATTTCATGTGTTTGGGTAGCCTGTACATACCTGGGGTGAACAATCTTCAAGCTTCTCCAAAGAATTCGAAATGTCTCTTGAAACTCTTACGTTTTCTCCTCTTCTTCTCTCAGACTTACAAAAGAAGACTTAGAAAAATTATGGGTTTGAAACCCCCTTTGTACAAAATTCTCGTTAAAACCATTTTGGGGGGTATTAAAATATGTTGGGAAGGACAAAATTTCCCTTCCCAAAATTAAAAGAAAAAAAATAATTTTTGGTACACAGGTGTGCGTTGCGCAGGCGGCGCGCACTCGTTTATTTTGAGCAACTTTCTGAAAAATAGTTCCTGTCAAAAAACAATAAAAAAATCACTAGTGCAAGTCCGTACCCTTGGCGGATCGCGGAGGGGGAGCATATTTGCTATTATTTTTGCACAAAATGTGCAATTTTATAATTCGACCTAGTTTGTTTTAAATCAGGTCGAGACTATTTTTTGACTCGATTGCCCACGCTGATGGCAAATCTGGTATCGAACTTTCCTTCAGATCTTTGGAAGACGCGTTATGTGCACTATATATTTTATTAGCATTTTGGTAATTTTATGGGGTGTTACATTAAGTTTATAGTCTCGCCACACATCCACTGGAATGTACTACAATTAGAAATAAAGACTTTGTTAAATAAGAACATAATAAGATTTAAACTATAAAATATTCACTAGAATATATTATAGTTATAGACTTTAATTACCAGTTGATCACTGTCATCTGCTTGTATTTTGTTACAAAGTAAAGGTTTCTTGACTGAGTTGCACGTCCACTTTTGAATATATCTGCACCACAATGATCAGGAAAATCCTTCACCTTGCAAGCAGTTGCTTTTCGGATTCAGCTGAATTAAGAATGTCAACTTGCATTTCATTTTGCTTGTTGATAATTTATTGAACATGGACTTTAATAAAGAACGAGGATTTTCAGCGTATATCAAAAGTGTTGGAAAATGATACTTAAAATTATATTTCTCTTCTTTTTAAAAATATTAATAAAATATTTTCTTAGGCTCATTCTCAACAAACCACGTTTTTAAAAATTAACTGACAGTCTTAAATATTTGATTATAATATTTATAAGACTATTAGAATATGTCCAAATATGCAAAGACAACATTTTTGCAGCAATATACTAACAAGAAGCTAATTAAATTGCATATAAGATGAAACACAAGAATTCATATAATGATATTTAATAACTATGTTTACCTTCTGAAGGTTGTGCTTTTTTTTTACATGTGCCAGCCTTTTCATTGTTTTCTTCTTTTTCCTCCTCTCCTTTTGTCTTTTCATATTATTCCACTTTCATATATCTGCATTTTGAATGTGATGCCATTTTTTTAGTCTCTTCTTTCTCTTTATTTTCTGCCACTTCTTTGGAAACTTCTTCTACCATGTAATCCGCAGCACTATCATCTTCACTAGAACGAATGCTGCTATTATTAGCATACGTCTTAACTTTTGAATCTATAATCTTTTGATATTCAACATTAATTTTTTTTCATTTTTACCTCCAACACCTTTCTTTGCACATTCATTTGATCCAAGTAATTTAAAATCAAATGTTCCTTTTCTATCAATCTCAAATATTAAAAAGTCTCCAAATTCTAGAGTATTGTCCTCAATAAACTTCTCCTACTCATACTTAAAATAAAAATTTCTTCCTTATTTGGTCACTCTTATAGTCCACTTATTTCCAGATCGGTCTCTAAGGATAACTTTTCTAGGTAACTTTTTGCGCTTGAAAATTGTATAACTTGTGGGGATTTTCTGAGAAGAAAAAAAATTATACTTTTAAAAAATATAGAGATACACTAGTACAAGTTTCTTTAAAATGGACCATATCATAAATGCAACCAATATAAGAAGAACTTTTTTCAATAAACTCAAATTTGAGGACTTCCAAGCTAATAATTAAAGAATGTAATTATTTGAGGCGTTCTAAAAAATCCATTGAAAAGTTACCTCCTCCAACACTCATAATATGGCCATTTTGAAATAATACATATAATTTGTGATATAACTAGGTGAAATACATGTGTATAATACTAGTACATGATTAAGAAATTGAACATATATAAAATGCTAATATAAAATCTACTTGCATCACACAAAGAAAACTGCCTTCTTTTAACTTGTCTCCCCTTATTCACAATATATTCTTCTAAAAGTATCACTTAAAATATCAAGAAAAAGAGTCAGCGAGAATCATATATCAAACATTTATGTATTTACATAGCAAAAGAATGAGAAGAAAAGAACACTTCAAATATTGTGCATGGGACCTGAGTTCATATATATATCTATCTTTTGTAGATTTAAATTTTACCAAGCATTTCCAGTCCTATATCCGCTACCCACATCTCAAAATCAAGAAGAACAAAATTCAAAAAATAAAATCCCGCAAAGAGGAAGTATACTAACGATCTGTTTTTTGCTGGTGGTAGGATTGAAAACTTTGAAGAAGTCCTTTTCCATGTTCATTTTTGTTGCCAAACAATAAGGGAATAGAATAATTTCCTGCACAACCTTATTAATCTTCTTTAATGTGAAAGGAGTATCCTTATTTATAAAAGTTTGTGTATTTGTGTATATATATCAAAACAGAAGAGTATGAAAGTTCACATGACTTAATTGAAATCTATTTTGGCTCAACATCATGTGGATCAGTTTTCAAGGGATCCACACTTTCAACACATTAACATCAATAATTTTATCATTTTTTATCACAATATTGTTACCAATATCTGACACATCTTGTGGCTCAGTTTTCAAGGGATTAATACTTTCAACACATTAATTAACATACACCAATAATTTTATCATTTTCTGCTTAACACATCGTTTGGCTCAGTTTCCAAGGGATCCACACTTTCAATATATTTCTAATTAACCCCTTCTGTCACATTATTTAGCATTACCAATAGCTAACACGATAATAAAGTTAAATTATCTTATAATTCTTATTCACATAACTAATCACTATACTAACCTTCTTCACATTATTAATTATTTTACCAGCCTTATTCACAGTATTTATCATTTTAGTAGCCTTGTTTACACCATATATTGTCATTGGAAACATATTTTTTTTAAGAAAATGCATATAGCACATGAAAATAACAAGTGTGCATTTTTATAATTAATAATGATAATGTTGTAATTACAATCTATTTATATACTAGTATCGCAGAACTAGCTTTGCGTGTATACCCCTATCAATTAACATTCAAAACAATAATACAAAACTTAAATAAACCCGTAAATTGTAATCAATAGGACCAATCTAAATCCTTTCCTCCATGATTTGAGAATTCATCTTTATGTATCCTTAATTATTTTTTTAATGATCCACAAAGTTCCAAACATTTGGGTGAGGCTATTCATTCCCTTAAAAATCTGTATAAATTTTGAAGAGTCCCAATTTAGAGAAGTATTAAATTTTGTTTACACCTAATTGTTGTAAGCTTTTATAAAGTGCAGTAAAAGAAAACAAAAAATCTATACATAAATATTACTATCAATGACATCTCAAAACACCAAACCAGAAGCATAAATCGGGGATGAACTTACTACAAATAAAGGGTACATATTTCGAACTTTATATAGTGCACTAAAAGATGTAACAGTTAAAATTAGAGGAAGTTCATAAGCCAAAATATATAGAAGCTAAATTGTGAAATAACTAGTTTTGACAGATGAATAACCTTGCATGTTTAGTGACCAAATTAACACAAATACAGTCTCCAATAACCGTTGGAAGATGAACAATCCTCCACATTTACTTCATTTAATGTAATAGAAGTTTCTGTTTAAAGAAAAATTAGTGGACAAATATTAAATTATCCAATTAATAGAAAATAAATGTTTCAGTTTCTAAAACATAAATTATTTTATGAATTATGTTAAACTGTTAATTAAATAATCAAGACAAAGTGACCATTTTTAATATAATTAGGGACATTTTCATAATCCAACTTTCAACTATGGAACTTCCCATTTTTAGTATTATATATATAATAATAAAAGAGCCCAAAATCCCACATATAAGCACCATTAAATTTTACGATTTTTAATTGTTGAAAAATTTTTTAAACTGTAAGACTTGTTGCTTCCATATTTTAAAATAATCCAAATATGTAATTTCAAAAAGAAGAACCAGGGCATCACTTAAAAAATACTTAATTATTCTATTTTAAAACTTAAAATATTAAAAATAATTTACATCTAAATTCCAAGGTAAAGACATGATAGCTCTACAAAACAAATAAAATTTTACTGTATCCACAAAACTCTTGACATAAAAATAGGGGATTTTAGTTTTTCTCCATCATTATTTCCATATAGATAACCTCACCCAGAATTCAGTTAGTTTAAATTTTTTGTGTGAAAAATTTGTGTTAGAGGTAAATGTTCAAAATTTTAAAATGAAATACAAGTTCAACTCAAATATTTTAATATCTTCAAATATAGAAAATAAAATTTGACATTGTTTATCCCTATATTACTCTTTCTAGAAAATTTCTCCTAAATAATA
>JAABOM020117226.1:0-23120 GCA_011800125.2 Solanum clarkiae | reverse complement strand
AAATACTAATACTAATAATAATAATAATAATAATAATAATAATAACAACGATAATAATAATAAAATAAAATAACACAAATTTCGACTATTTTGGGGAATTTTAATTAGGTTGAAACCTGTTAGAAATGTTAGACAGACATCACAAGCAAATAATATACAATAAATCGAGAAATGAATAACATTGGGTTTGACAGGCCCAATTCTTCGAGTCCCTGTCCTATTACTATGTGTTTGGGCCTGCCGAACCCATTAAATTCTTCCAACTGCTGCTCTTTGGGCTTGGCCCGTTTTATCATACACTTAATATACATCCAACGTGTATAATACGTGTATACTGATTTTGGCTTCCTGCCTGCAGGTTGCTCCTAGGCTGACTCAAAAAGGATGTTGGGCTTTCATAGCCCAACGGAATGTAGAAGAGGTTGGGAGAGTCCCCATGGACTTCCAAACAAGTGTTCATACAACACAAAAAGAAAAGGATTAGTATGTGAGCAAAAGTATCACTAGAAACAAGATTAAATAAAAGGTAATTGATTCTATCAACATGTCACGTTCATATGCTTATAAACTTGAAAACGAACTAGTCCAAAACATCAACAAATGAATCTAGACCGAAGATGAAATATTAGACAGCATATCAGATGACCAGGAACATTTTTAAGAGACTAATAGGCTGAAAAAAACTCAACAGTACAACAGGAAGCATTTAACATTAATTTTTTGATCTTTTAACAACAAACAAACTAAAACTTCAGCGCACAGACAAGAACTCTGAATATTACAGCGTGTGTTCGAGAAGCAAAATAGTTTGGAAGTCTAAATCTCAAAGCTAGGGGGTGCACAGGAAAGGTCAAGAACAAGAACATCATATACTTGACTGAAGAGGCGACAAAGAAACTAAATAAGCTCCAAGGCACAGAATTGAACAGAAACTTATGCAAACTAAGAAACTATCCAGAGCAGCAGCAAGAACTAAGGCACAAACTGATATAAGTCGGGGATTTACAGGGTGAATAACACAGACCAGTCCCTATACTATTCGTACTTTTGTTTCACACCAAATTCGAGACACAATACACAAAAATCAGGCCACTGTTCACAAGAATGTATTTATAAGAATACAAAGGAATAAATATTCCAAGTCAAGAATCAAGCTTGTGAAATCCTATAGCTTATCACATGAAAGGTTAGAGATGGGCAGGAAACAATACTGTAAATCTAAACTGATTTTCACGCTTTTAGTATGTTGGCAGAAAACTAGATGCAGAAGTAGAAACACCCCAATTCATTTTGAGACAAACATATCTTAAAACCACAATGACACCGGGGCAACGAACCAGATTCATGATAGAGAAAACATAGACAGATATGGAAATATTCAGAGCATGCTAAACTGAAAACAGATCAGAACAACAAAGATAGAGTAAAATGGAGATGAAATTTCAGATTCCTACAGATTTTAAAATCATTTTTTATAAGAAAACTCAAGCGTATACTAAGACTCCAACTTGTGAAGCCCAAAGATTATAGTCAAACCATTTTAAAATTTTTAGATACCTCAGGGGGAAACAAAGTCTCCAAGCTTGAAAGATTTGGCATGCTAAAGTGGGATTGAGACATAATTATAGCAGTTTTTCAACATCAAAACCTTATCAATGATAATAATCTGATTTTCAACTTTTGTATGAGTAAAGCATCACACAAACAGGATAGGAACTTGTTGATGAGTTAACAGTTAATTTGAGGATCAAAATATACCAGAAAAGCTACTATTGAAATAATAACAACATCCTATTGTGGATTATTGAGTCGTCAGCATTCTCAAGTTATCAGGTAAGAACAATAAAGCAGACCAACTACTAATTAAACCAGAAATAGACCAACAGGCTAGCAGATGGGGGAAATAGGGGACTGAAATGCATTGAACAAAGGAAGAAATCGACCTAAGAACAGAACAGCATCTCATTTTTACGTTTTTAGATCATTAGATATCCACTGAGAATAAACATGACTGCCTAGAGATTAAAACAAGATGATATAATGACACAAGAGCTACAAACGAGGGACAGAATCACATTTTTTTTTTTTGCATTTTTGACAGTTTTCTGCTATAATAACATATACCTTCAACTATGATTCTAAACTCAAACTCAAGATGGAACAAGGTGGTAGGAGAGAAAAAACATGTAAACCAAGAAGTAGATATGCATAGGGCATACCTATGATCCAGGCCACAGCATCATTCAATGACTTTGATAACACAAGCAGGTTATACTTCACAGAAAAAACATTCAATCAGTGTCTCAAGGAATACAAAAAAAAACCTCATCGAGATGAATTAGCGAGCTAAATTTGAATAGGACAACACGTTTTCTGAACAGAACAATGAACGGGAATGATAATAGTAACAACAACTTCAGCCAGTACAACCTCATATGTGCATATTTTCAATCTAAACTCAACAGGTGTATCACAATACAACATCAACTCGTCACAGTATGGCATTTCTGCTTAAAATAGGCTCGAAACAAATACGAAAGTTCATTCACTCTCAGATTTTCACAATGTATGATAAACAAAAACGAGATGAATGAAACAAAGGTGTTACCTCTTTCGGGGCAGCGAAGTGAGATGATGAGCTTTGACAGCAAGCCTTGACACCACCAAATCTCGTTAAAATCCCTCGACTCTGAAATTACGAGTTCAGGTTTCTGAATCGTCAAGCAAGAGCTTTATGAAATTCGCCGACAGCTGAAGATTGAAGTTTGCTCAATTTCTCGGGGTTTTGATGGCTATGAACTTGCTAGAGTTGGGATTTCGATTGATGCTCTCTCTATTGTCTGCCACCGCCGAGAATAAAGAAGGAGAGGAGATTATATCATCTCCAAAATTAGAGCGAATCGAGGGATTTTTGGGGCGAATTTTGAATTCCATATTCAAACCCTCTTTTAGGCAAGAAATCCTTTGGGATTTTGCAAAAAAATCCCCAACGGATTGAAAATCCCATCGTTTGAGGGATTCGGACAATCCATTCATCGGATTCGTTGGGGTCTGGGTTGGGTGTGCATGAGGAAAAAAGGGAAAGGGGAAGATTTGGGTTGCGGCGCTGGATTTCTGGGTCGAAGCAGAAAAAGGAGCAGTTGGGTTCGAGATAAGAAGAGGGAGTGTGAATGAAGGTGAGAGGAAGGGAAAGGGGAGTTTGCCGGTGACGGGAAAGGGAAAAGACGCTGCGGCGCCTCATTCCGTCAATCGGCGCCGCTTAGGGTTTGGTTTTGGGGAAAGTTGCGAAAATGAAGAAGAAAGGGGCGGGGAGTTGAGATATTAGGGGCGCGTGATGTACACGCGCCCGTATAAAAAATTATTTTTTTTGAAATAATTATTTAAAAAAGTTAAAATATAAATAATATTCGATGATTAATTTGACACCGTGGAGGGTAAAAATTGGGTGTCAACACTTAGTAGTGCTAATCTCAGTTTAAAAATATCATACTCAATCAATATAATGTTGCTTGGGAGTTTCTCTTAACCGACATCCTCATCCCACCACCTTAAGTTAGGTGATATACAATGAATCAGCATCTTTTCCACGCCCGCCTTTAACTTACCACGGAAAAGGGCGATCAACTCTCTCTTGGATCCATGATAAATGTCCACTTGCGGGACAAGAGCCGTCAGACTAGTTGTAACGACTATTCTATGCTGGCACACGTAGTTCTGAGGTGTTTCTCAAGCACCCAACTCGGTGCTTGATAATACTCCCGACTAAAACATACTCAACTCATCAATTAAGTCATCATTGACTTATCATATCATAACTCAACTCATCATTAACTCCTAATCATCTTCAATAAATATATTTTGAAAAAATGTGTATTTGCATCATTGTCAATGTGCACTCAAAACATCATTTAAACTCAATGCTCAATTTTATCAAAAACTCGTTAAATATGCATCATCTCCTCAAGACTCTTTCTCACATCATTATTTATGCTCAAAACTCATGCTCATGTATACTTAGTAAAAATACGTTCAAAACTTATGCTCATGTATAAAAATGACTATCAAATTCATTTTGAAAAATGCATAAGAAAAGGGATAAGGTATAATCATCATCTTGGGTTCATGTGAATGAAGAACATGAACACACATCCAAATCAATTTCTCAACTCAAATACTCAATTTGCTCAACTCAAAATGCTCAATAAATCAACTCAAAGTGCTCAATTCAAGCCTTCAAAACTCAACCTCAACTCAAAATATCATGAAATTTAGAGTTCATGCTATCAAGTGTAAAACATTAACTCAAAAGCATATACAAATGATATGATGTAATAAATTTCTATAAAACATCAAGACAATTCATAGTAAGTACATAATCTCAATATTTAGATAATATAATTTCTCATAACTCAATTCTTTACCAAATCTTAACTCAAGTAGTTGAAGGGGCGTGTGGGGAACAAGATATCACACTTTAGTGAGTCTTACATACCTGGGAATTGAAGGAACAATCAAACCTCAATGGATTCTTGTGGTGAAATCAAGAACCTTACTCTTTCTCCTTTCTCCTCTCCTTGCTCAAGAAAACCCTAGGTGAAAATAGAAGAAGAATGAGGCTAAAGATCTATTTTAGAACTTATATTAAGTCCCAAAATGGCTGAGGGTTGAAAGGAATGGGTGGGAATTGACGAAAATAACCTTTCTCAAAAGCTGTCAAAATCCTGCTGCGGGCCCCGTTACGACCCGTACACTGTACTACAACTCGTAAGACCCCTCTCGTTACCCTTTGGCACAATTTCAGAGTTTTTGAAAGTTGCTACGAGCCCATACTACAACTCGTACTTCGACCTACGACTCGTAACAGGGGTTTCGTAGTGTAACTCTGCACTGACAGTCTTCAGTAAAATGGTCATAACGTTTGACTTCGAACTCGGAATAAGGTGAAACCAGTTGCGTTAGAAAGCTAATTCAAAGAGCTTTGATTTAGTATGTCATGGGTCATCTAGTTCTTTTTGTGCTAGAAGTTATGATCATTTAAATTTGACCCTTGCATAATCCAACACTAAAAACTCGATTTATAAGAAAGTCTTGAACTCTTCTGAGTACTGGAGGTCTCTTATGACTCTAAAACACTTCCCATATATAGGAATGAAGCTTGAATCATAGATACATATGAGGATAGAATTATCGGGTGTCACACCTAAGTTCCATATTGCCCCCATAGAGTGAGTCATCCTGACCCAGTCGAAGCAATAACAAGAATATTTCTAGTAGAATTCTTATTTGCCATGTGCTATGTGAATCCATGTTAATACCTTTTCCTATGATAACCCCATAGCGTGAGTCCTACTTCCCGTCCCTTAGAACTATATGTTTACTATTTATATACGCTTCCGAATTGATGATGTGAATATGGATACTTTGAGGCTTGTTTGGGGACTCTCGGGTTCCCATTTGCCATGTCACTCTGGGTCGTGACAATTCAGGAGTATCAAGCAATAGCCATGATAACTTATAAATATTATGGCTAACTATGGAAGGAGGATAACCTTGATATGGTTATTAAATATCCCAAGTGCAAGTTCCAGAGCACCTAAGATGTGAAAAACTTCCCCTAAATTGCAAAGAAGAAAAGAAAGACTAATAATTATATGGAAGAGAACTTGGATTCCTATTGAGTGGTGCAAATTCTTCAAGCAAAAAAGATTTTCAATATATACATATAAGTAGAATATGTAGAATAATCTATGGAAACTTCTCTGCTTTTTGACGCATAATGAAAGGGGTATTCGAGTTTCAAGGAAGAAAAAAAAGATCCATGAAGCAATTTACAAAAATACATAAAGAGAATTCCACATGGAGCTAAAAATTGTTTCGCACTCTACATCTCATTAAGTTGCAGAACTGAAAAAATTTAGAAAACAAACAATATATGGCTCCGCTCAACCAGTGACCAGCATTCTGAGGATTTCATCTGCTGTACATCTCCCTTTCCATCTAGTCATCCAGGATAGCTCCTCTTTCCGTTCCTTGGGATGTCTCTCTATTCCTTGCCAGCTTAATAGTTTCCTCGACGCATATGCTGAGCAAGGGCATTCAAAGAATGGGTGAGGCACTCCATTAGGACATAAAGAGCATATAGTCTCTCCAAGATTATTGCAAACTAACTTTTTCCATGTACCTTTAGGAAAGTTCCCTTTGCAACTTTATATACATCTTCTGGATTGAGAATTCTTGTAAAACCATGAATTGGTCATAAGAGATACCAGCTGCCTCAAAGTACTTTTTACTCTTGAAAATCTTCCTTAGTAACCATGATGCATGTGGTGTAGCAATGTCCCAAGCTGATAGATTCTTACCCAAAGTTTATCTTTTTTGTTCCCAAGATATAGGTGATTTGTTGCTGCTAAGTATCTTCTTTGGAAGTATAAAAATCTGAGACCAGAATGTCTGTATTAAAAACAAGACACTTTTAATAAGTTGAACTCTCCCTGTGTATGTGAGTAATTTAGCAGCCCATGTGGTAATTCTGCTGATCATCTTGTCAATCAAAGTTTCGCATTGCATAATGGACAACCTCTTCGTACTAAGAGGACCTCCTAAATATTTGAAGGGAAGCTTTCGTCTTGCAAATCCAAGCCTTTGTAAAAATTTGCTATTAAGCCCGATGCAGCAGAGAACTCGTGAAAACAATCATATAAGTGGCTAACAGAGGCAGCATCACCTCTTGAGAAGAGTAAAAGGTCATCTGGAAATCCTAGTTAGACAATCAATCCTCGTTTTGGCACATTTCGAGTGATATTTGAATGTCTTCATGTGGCCAAGTGACTTCCCCAGTCTACTAAAGTATTCCAGAACAAGGACAAAGAGGTAAGGCGATAGAGGAATACCTTGCCTAAGTCCTTTTTTAGCTTCAAAAGGTCTCATAGGGCAACCATTCAGTAGCACGGAATAAGAAACTGTCTTGACACAAGCTAAGGTCCAAGTAATGAACTTGGTGGGAAATTGGAGGCCATATAGTATCTGTTAGAAACAAGACCATTCAACTGAGTCATATGCCTTTTGCATATCCACTTTTAGCATGCATATCGGTGAGATTCCTTTCCTACCATAACCTTTAATCAACTCATGGCTCAAGATAATATAATTTAGCTAGCTTTTAGAACATTTTATTCCAAAGTCAACTTACTGATTTGTTAAAATTTCAGGTTCAACAGCAGCGTAGATTATGTGTAGTGGTATAAGATTAAAGTACAAAACAACAAACTTAAATAGAGTAAGTATCCAGATGAACTGTCATCTGATAACCAAAAGAGAAGCATATCAATTGCTTGCCATTTATTTACAATTGCAACAAGAAAACTGGGATTGTACAGACACTAACTTAACTTATACTGGACCTTTACCTCCATGAAGTGTTTCTTCAGGAGGAATACCGAAGGTGATTTTGTCTGGATGATATATAACCAAAGAGGCAAAGATATTCTAGGAAAATAATTTGTTTGGATAATGCACTGATGTATGGACTTCAATTGCAAAGGGAGGATTTACACGAAAGATAAGCATGTTAGCTAAAAGAAGGCGAGAACTTAATTTTGTTGATTATGATATAGCTTTGTGTACCTGATGACATTTTGTCTCCTCATTGTTCATTCTGTTCAAGAGTCGATCAGCTTCTAAATTTCTTTTGTTATCTATATGAACTTGCAGAAAAAGATTTGTGAAATTTGCGGTGATGTAGGTTTCCGAAAAGCAATTATTACCTGCCATCATTGTAAAGATGTTGGTGTGCATCAGTAAGTTCTTCCTCTCAGATACATACTCTTTTTAGCATGAAAGAGTGGACAATCAGTAAGGCAGTCTGGAAGTTATGACTCTCTAATTTATACTTACTTTATCACCTTGCACCGTACCTGTATGTTTTTTGTAAACCTGAAAAATACTGTCTGTATTTTTAATGTACACGTAGTCCTCCTCCTGTTTTCAAAAATTCTGTTTTTTCTCTTCTTTCAGGTATTGTGTTCTGGGCTACTTTGTAGCTGCATCAGTGAATTGGTGGTGTGAAAAATGTGATTAAGGCAAGGGGGTTATTTCTTCATTACATGGATAGGAAAATGAGTTCTCTTGAGGGATCCAAGATACATGCATCTGCAAAGATTTCTCAGAGTACTCTACCACCAAAGAAACGTATGAGGTACCTGGTTGGCATTGTATTAACTGGGAAAAAGAGGTGTAGACCGGAAAAATGAATTATATACCTGTTGAAGAAGCACTCAATCTATCATTAAACATAAGAAATATGGATGTCAACGAAGGAAAACTGTCTTTTCAGGAGTTGTATCAACCAAATCCATGGCGACTGAAACTCAAGGCAATTTAAGCATAACTAGAACTCAAATTTCAAATTCTTTTCCTGAGAAGAGAACAGTGCAGTATTCTTTAGGATCAACAGGATATATGAAACCTAACAATTTTTCAAATATCAGAATAACTGAACCGAGCAAAAAACAAGTACAATCATCTAAAGGTTAAGTGCACAAATATCTCTGGTATTCATTACTTGTTCAGATTTATCCTCCTCTTATATTTTTATTCATCAGAACTTTCATTTTCTATCATATACTCTTATTAATTTTTTAAAAAATACTGCCATCGATATAGCTAGTCTAGAGTCGATCTTATCTTTCAAAATAGTGATCTCCGGTACACCATCAATATATGCAAATCTTTCCTAGCAAAATTTATTTACCTGTATAATCTAAGTTGCTCGGACTCGGGTGCGAGTGTTCGATACGGGTGTGGATCTCGAGGTCGGATCCTTCATGATCTAACGTCACGACCCAACCTCTCAGGTCATGATGGCGCTTGTTAGATCCCGCCTACAGGCAGACCAACCCAATGTCCATGTCCCCTGTCCTGAATCAATAGCAATAAATATACCAACAACATATAAGTACAACGAACACAACCTACTCAGGACCTGAAAGTCACCTGTACAGAGCTACTATAGACTCAAATTAAAATATACATATTTACATACATAACCAGAACAAGCATCTACAGTACAAAACCAACTATATATACAAGGCCGGTGTCTGAATACAAAAGACGACCCACTAGGCAGAAGGATATTGCAGAATGTCCAAAGTTGCTAATGCTCACCTATGTCTCCTGAATCATTAGCGTACTCCAAACTCAGTGACTGCAACTAGTACCTAGACCTGCACAATGGGAAGATGCAAAAATGTAGGGGGTGAGTACCAGAAAAGGCAACCAGTAGGCATCGTCGGCCGACCGAGTGAAATAGTGATCATAAATAAAGCCCAAATATGTAGAAACTACTGTAGTATAGCAAAACAACCCAGATCAAGGCATAGGAATGTCAGAAACCCTTAACCACAAGAACCAATCGAAATGAAGAACAATGATGGACTGCACCAACCTAAGTGGTGGACATCGATACCGACTGACAAAGAGTGCGTAGGCTAATACTACGATTGGCCCCAACTGAGGCATAGTGTTGTACGCGGTGCAAGGCCCTAGTATCTACGTCTGTAGACCAACTGGGCGCCCATAAGCCTAGAAGGTACACCCGCACAGAATATAGAAACAACAGATCATCATAGAATCCCTCAGAACTATCATAGAATCCCATAAAACCATCAGAGAGCCTAGCTCTCCAAATCATCATAACAAGGGTCAGCTGTACGTGGGTGTAAGACCCTAGTGTCTAGCCTGAACGCCCCCTGAGCCCCCATAAGCCCAAGAGGTACACCCCACGCACAATAAGGGTGTGAATAGGTAGAGGGGTACAGGTGTCAATAACATATGGTATAAGATCACAACCAGTACAGGATATAGTACCACATGGGGCCTCGAACCCCCTAACTGTCACCTGGGGACTCGAACCCCTATAATATCAACGGGGCCTCGAACCCCCTAACTGTCACTCGGGGCCTTGAACCCCTATAATATCAATGGGACCTCGAACCTCCTTCCCGACTTGGCCTCTGTTTGGGGCTATCAGCCAGGGCTAGATGGTCTGACATGTACATAACGATGGGACGTATCCCCTGCGGGAGAAAGAATCCCCCTAACACAATCAATAGGGCATCAAACCCAAGGAAAATCAACTGGGCCTCAAACCCAAGAGTATCAATTGGGCTCGAACCAAAGAATAGTAAACTGGGCCTCGAACCCAAGAATATCAATTGGGTCTCGAACCCAAATATAATCAACTGGGACTCTAACCCAAGAATAGTAAATTGGCCTCTCAAGTCACACCATATGTATATGTAACAATATATGCTCTAAAAATGCAAGTCTAGGGCAGCAAAGGCTTAAGCAGGGCTAAGGCCCAACAGAAAGCAAATAACCAGAAGCATCATAAGTACCAATATCACACTAGTCAGACCATTGATAAGTATAACAGTTATCCAGAGTATCAATAGGTAACCCAGCTCATCAAACAACAAGTATCCAGCTCAACAGCAGACAATCTAGTTAACTCCCAGTATGCAGCACACACCTCACCAATAGAACCATAATCCAGCACCTAGGTAGTAAGAAGCACAGTATGTGGACGGAACCACAACACAGTTCCTCAACATATCATTAGGAGTACGACAAGCAACCAGGGACTAAGTAGGAATACATGTCAACCATGTGGTATACATTTACCTTCAACCTTTAACAAATTCATACACAACCTCAAACGATGCCGAAACTAGTTATTACAATAGATAATACTGCTACTGCATCTAAAACTGACCACGGTCTCAGTTAGCATGTATAGCCTCTAGTTTAATGCTTCCCAAATATATACAGGTATATAATACAAGTTTCAGCTCAGTCTAGGGGAAAGAGAAGCCTAGCCTCCCTGGAAGGCAAATTCATGCACTCCGGATCAGTCCACATGTACTTTACCCTATCTGGCTGCCTCCAAATGCTGCTCAACTGTCAAAATATGAATTACAACATAAACAAGGCTATCTTGGCTATAATCTCTCAAGAAACGGGGGAGAATAGGTCAATTGCAATTAAAACGGAGAAAGTGGAGCCCAAGTCTAAAATACCAAACCAACCCCTGAAAAATTACACTTATGTCACCCCAAGTCCATATCCAAAAATTGAGCTCAAGACAAGGCTTAGAACAATCCGAAACAGCCCAAAAAACACACGATATCTTTTTTATCGAGTTATAAATATTATACAGCAACTTTCTCCCCAGATTACGTAAGAATATAGTCAAATTAACAGAATCTGATATACCACAATGTAGGTCTCAAAAAGTAGTACAGTTTAGACCCAAATTTTACTTAATTTTGGTAAGAAACAGCCAAGATATCACAGCACAAAGTTTTCGAAAAGAAAACACAGCATGACAGCAGCTATAATTGCATTTTCATACCAAATGGAGCTCTATCAATTAATTCTGGCATTGCCACAGCACGCATCTCGCAAAAATACACAAAATAGCCCCAAATTTCGCCAAATTCTGACTGAAAATGGATAAGAAATCACATTTCGGAAGTATAATATGTATAACAGCAGAAAAACGACCCAATTTTACCTCAAACGGTGCTCCAAAATCAGTTTCCAAAGCTCCTACAGTGTTTCTCTAGGAAAAATATGCAAGTTAGCCTTTTGAATTGCCAAATCAGATAAAAAATGAGAGAGAAATCATGTGTGAAAATTTATCTGTTGAACTGGACAATTCTGGAAATATTTCCAGATATATACATGATTTTCCCTTTTTTTAATAAACCCACTACCACGTCGCAGTTCCTCATGGGGCCACGTCATCCACCGCCTCTCACGTTTAGCAATCTCTCAAACTTCATTTAGATGCTCCTGCCTCATCCGAAGCCGGAATAATGCAAACCATATATGAAACATAATCAGAAATGACATTCCGGACTCACTGGTGTTGTCGAAATTCCTACCTGAGGTCAATTTATTCCAATGTGGTTCCCATTTTCCAATATCAAAATCTATTGAAGGGCCAAAATACACCCGGAAGCCCCCGGAATCAAACAAAAGGTCCTCCTAGACCCAACTTGATGCTCCGGATCCAATGGTGCGACCAGAGTTTCCATTTAGGGCACGTTTACCAATGCCGTTGACTACAGTCAACTATTAACCCATTTCAGTGGCTAAATTTGCAAAACTCAATATTTTTGCAGCGAACATGCCTCTAGCCTAATGTAGCCATTCCGAGACTAATGGAACCATCAGAATTCCGATCCGGGGCCATTTACCAGTACTTTACCTGAAAATTCATATTACGATTATCTCTCGTTTAACTCGAAAAGATGTATGATTGTCAAAGAATTCACCCAATGATCAAATAATCAATGTCAACAAGTCACAAATAGCCCGCAATAACTATGCAAATGCTCAACCTGATAAAATATTCATGGAACCACAGAAATGACCTGGAGGGTCATTACATCTAATTTTTACGATTCGGGGATATGGATCCATATATGTATACGGGTGCGAGGATTTGCCTAAATATAATTAAAATATCTAAAAATAGAGTGATTAAACCTAAATTATGAGATTACAGGGAGAACACGAGGAGAATCTCGGAAGGAGATTAAAGGAAAACGAGTGACACAAAAATTTCTATATAAAAAGTATTTTATTTTCTTCAATTTCACATTAGCTTTTGTATTGATTACAAAAATCATTTAAGCTATCCAAACTTTAATTTCTCCATCGATTTTGGTCAAAGTACTTGAAATCGATTGATCAAATTGGACACAGATTCCACATCCACACCCACACCTACACATATGTCGTGTCGACACGGGAGCGGCACCATAGTGAAGAGTCCAAGCAACTTAGTCTATACTTCCATCCTATTGATGTAGCCCCCATTTTTGGTCCTAATGGTCCTACCATTCTCAAGTTTAGAAGTCCCGATGCCGTGAAAGCGAGTGGAATGATGAATCCACTTATGGAACACCCTTGTGATCTTACTCTATATCATTCTCGGAAGTAAATACCCTTCATTATATACATTTATTACTAATTCAAATTCACCTCATCCCTATTTTTGAATGACCCATCTTTGCTAGTAGTCAGTTGACACATTAACCTCCCCCACTTTGTAATTTTTCTATTGATAAGTAAAGATAAATATATAATACCTTTTAGTTAACAACATGATGTTGGTCCCCAAGGAGATAACCTAGTAGGAATTGGCACCATTCAACAGGAACAAGTTTTCGTCCTTATAATTTATTAGTCTCTCTTTCTCTTTGCATTTCAGGGGAACCCTTGATATCTTAGTTGCTCCAGAAATTATACCTAGGATGCTTAATAATTATATCTAGGCTTATCCTCCTTTCAAAGTTAGACATATGGTGTATGCAAATCAATTTCTAGAAAAAACATTCCTGGCTGAGGGCTCACTTCTACTTTGTATCCCCTTCCCATTTAACGATAGATATATAAGGCAAAAGCTAACCTTTCTTTCTCAGTTATAAATAAATATAGTCCTATATCTTCTTTACCCGAAATATGATCGTTGAACATACTTGCCCAGATATTACCATGGGACTATGTTGCTCGGACTCTTCAAAAATGTCGACGAGTGCGTGTCGGATCCTCCAAAAATAGTGTATTTTTTAAGGATCCAACATGGGTGCAGCAACATTTTTGGAGAGCTCGAGCAACTTAGCCATGGGGAACTAGTTGAAATTTAAAAGTAGTAGGCAAAACACGTGAGTACTCATACACCATATACCTTTTC
This sequence comes from Solanum clarkiae, assembly GCA_011800125.2. Lineage (NCBI taxonomy): Eukaryota > Viridiplantae > Streptophyta > Magnoliopsida > Solanales > Solanaceae > Solanum > Solanum clarkiae. Next base: position 9,358 of record JAABOM020117226.1, on the reverse strand, counting down.
TTCTTAATAATAAAAAAAGTTAGACATAAGGTGTATGAATACTCACGTCTTTTGCCTGCTACTCTTAAATTTCAACTAGTTAACCATGCAAATATCTGGGCAAGTCTATTCAATAATCATATTCTGAGTAGAAGATATACGACTATATTTCTTTAAAAGCAAGAAAGAAAGGTCAGCTTCTTCCTTATATATCTATCAGTAAAGGGGAAGGGGATGCAAAGTAGAAGTGAACCCTTGCCCAGGAAAGTTTTTACCAGAAATTGATTTGCATTTGCCATTATATGTAGATTTGATATATATATATATTACTCTAGTAGAGTTCATGCGCAGGGAAGATTTGGTGATGAAAATGCTTATAAATGATGTTGAGCTGCTTATACTTGCATCCAAAGCCCTGTGCAGTAATTGTCAGAGTACGTTGATAAGCTCTATATTTTTTTTTCATTTTCAATGAATTTTTTGGTAATACATTTGTATATGATTATGCTCTATAGAAGATAAACTATGTGATAATTGTAGAGCTGTCTTTCACCTTGTGGTTGTTTTTGCAAGATGGAACAATAAACATTTCCTGTGGGGATTATTTTATGACATGGGACAAGACACAGATGGATGTGTTGAAGGAGGCAGCAACAAAGTGATTGATATGGAGATATACATGATAGCTAGAGAAATGTAGGTGGACACTATTGTCTCTGCAACTACTTTTAGAAGTGGCTTTGATTTAGAGGTCATTTGGATTGACTTTTGACGTATGACTTATAAGTCAAAGTAGAAGCTCCAGAAATTATACCTAGGATACTTAATAATTGTATCCAGGCTCATCCTCCTTCCAAAGTTAGACATATGGTGTATGCAAATCAATTTCTAGTAAAAACATTCCTGGGCGAGGGCTCACTTCTACTTTGCATCCCCTTCCCCTTTACCGATAGATATATAAGCTAGAAGCTAACCTTTCTTTCTCGCTTGTAAAGAAATATAGTCCTATATCTTCTTTACCCGAAATATGATTGTTGAATAGACTTGCAGATATTACCATGGGGCTATGTTGCTCGGACTCTTCAAAAATGTCGACGGGTTCGTGTCGGATCCTCCAAAAATAGTGTATTTTTTAAGGATCCAACACGGGTGCGGCAATATTTTTGGAGAGTTCGAGAAACTTAGCCATGGGGAACTAGTTGAAATTTAAAAGTAGTAGCAAAACACGTGAGTACTCATACACCATATACCTTTTCTTCATGATAATAAAAAAGAAAGTTAGACATATGGTGTATGAGTACTCACGTCTTTTGTCTGCTACTCTTGAATTTCAACTAGTTCCCCATGCAAATATCTAGGCAAGTCTATTCAATAATCATATTCTGAGTAAAGAAGATATATGACTATATTTCTTTACAAGCGAAAAATAAAGGTCAGCTTCTTCTTTATATATCTATCAGTAAAGGGGAAGGGATGCAAAGTAGAAGTGAGCCCTTGCCCAGGAATGTTTTTGCTAGAAATTGATTTGCATTTTCCATTATATGTAGATTTGATATATATATTACTGTGGTTGAGTTCATGCGCAGGGAAGATTTGGTGATGAAAATGCTTATAAATGCTGTTGAGCTGCTTATACTTGCATCTACAGTCCTGTGCAGTGATTGTCAACGTACATTGATAAGCTCTATATATTTTTTTCATTTTCAATGAATTTTTTTGGTAATACATATGTATATGATTATGCTCTATAGAAGATAAACTATGTGATAATTGTAGAGTTGTGTTTCACCTTCTGGATGTTTTTGCTAGATGGAACAACAAGCACTTCCTGTGGGGATTATTTTAGGCATGGGACAAGACACTGATGGATGTGCTGAAGGGGGCAGCAACAAAGTGATTGTTATGGAGATATACATGATAGCTGGAGAAATGTAGGTGGACACCATTGTCTCGGCAACTATTTTTAGAAATGGCTTTGATTTAGAGGCCATTTGGATTGGCTTTTGACATATGACTTATATGTCAAATGCCATAAGTTAGGAATCCTATGGCTTTTAACTTTTTTTTACTATTTTGCTTTAAAAATAAGTGTTCATAAGCACTTTTTAACTTTATCAAAATACTTTAAAACTATTTAAAAGTTACATTGGCTTAAAAGCACCTAAAATAAGCCAATCCAAACAGGCATTTAGCTCTTCAATAGAAATATTTCGGCTGCTACCTGCAATTAGTTTGTGAATTTGTTGGTTGGCTATGTATGATGGTGCAACTATATTCATGGCATATGTGTTTGGCTGAATTGAGTAATTTTGTTTCAAATTCCGTATTTATCTCAAGAAAACAGGCATAACCCCTTTCTAGATTTATGTTTTTGCGTTTCCAGTGTTGCTCTTTGTACTAGTTGAGTTATTTCTACATGTCTATTTAAGTTTGCTAATGACAACATAACATCAGCTGTTGGGAGATCGTTTTTTTGATGACAAGGGGAACTTGTAACCGCAACCATTTGGGTGGGCATAGGGTAAACCCCCGCTCCTATGAAATAGCTCGTAAACCATATGGGAGATTGTTTTGCTTTCACATTATTATTCGACTTTATCTTTATTAATAATTCAACTTTGGAGTTGTATGTTTTAGCTTCTCTCATATTGTAAAAACTGAGTTGATATATGTCTTGATTCAACTGACTCGGATAAAAATCGAGTCATGACAATCATATATATTAATTTCCATGTTTATACTATAAATGTTACATACTTATTTTAGTAATATGACATTTACTTTTGCTTTTATTCGTTGATCATCACTATAACTCAAAATGGTCATTGTGTATGTTTCCTTCTTAGTTTGGTATTGTAGATTCAATTAGACACTTGTAGGCACAAGAAGAAGTGAAATGCCTCGTTGAAATTTCTTGATCACTCAAATTTTAATTAGATTTTTTATTAGCCTACGGAAATCATTATGGTGTGCGTGATTTAGCGGGCATTTTTACCAGATAATTGAAGTCTAACTTAGTGTTAGAAGAGAAAAAAAAGTAAATATTCAGTAGTATCAAGCAATGCCATGATAGGTCATACATTTTATGTCTAACTTAGAAGGGGAATTACCTGGATACAGTTATTGAATATCCTAAGTGCATGATCCAGAGCACCTAAGATGGCAAACTTCCCCTAAATCACAAAGGGGGAGGAAACACATAATTATATGGGTGCAAATTCTTCAAGTAAAAGAGATCTTCAATATATACATATATTATACAGGCATTGTAGAAAGGATAGAATTTGCACCCAATTGTTCTGCTCTAATCGCTCCAATATGATGGACCGGGTAGGCAAAGAAAATGCGCGTAAGATCCTCGAATTAAAATCAACCACGACTACCATCTGTGGTCCATTTTTGTTCTCTTCCCTGCCTGGGAAGGGGGATCAAAGAAAGGTAGCTTGCTTCTCTCTTGGATGGATGGCAACTTATGTAGTGGTCGGCCTTCCTACCAGAATGTCTTCTTGGTCGAACAACCCCTTTTCTTCTAGTAAGGACGCATGAAGCAAAAAAACTTGCATGAAGAACATTTTCTTCTCTGCCCTCTCCTCTGCAAAGGCCAAGGGAGAGGAGGTTGCATCCCTTTCTTTCGGTAGTTCTTTTGGTTTCCCAAGGATAGCAGTAGCTGGGGCAAAGCCTGCTCTTGTTCGTGGATATGTAGAATAATCAAAGGCAAACCTCTCTGCTTTTAGAAGCATAATGAAAGGGGTAATCGAGTTTCAAGGTGATAAAAAAGATCAATGAAGTAATTTATCAAGCCAAAAAAAAAAACATAAAGAGAGTTCCAAATAGAGCTAAAAATTGTTTCGCACTCCACATCTCATTAAGTGTAGAACTGAAAAAATTTAGAAAATAAGCAGTGTATGGGCTCCCATATAACCTACAATTTCTTATTTCCCATACCTGAAAGCATAAGATGGTCCATAAGAGTGGCAATAACTTCAATTCCTCAAGGAATTTATCCCTGATGGGAATCAAGTTTACTACCATCTCACTAAGTAGTATCTGATCAGATTACCGTTATGCCACAACTCGCAACTTGCAACAGAACTCTTTCCATAGTTGGCCATACATGCCAAAGTGTCCTATTCATTTTTTTAGTGATACTAAAGGCCTCCCTAGAGCTTGCATCCACCCAAGCTAATTTTTTGGGCAACCTATCCATCCCACCGGAGGAATTTCTTAAAACCCCTATGCAAAAGTCTAACTTGCTGCCATCAAACTAGTCACAAGGTAACCAGGGAGCAATATTCAATACAATGCTATAAGCATGGAAACAGAAGGCCATAGCACATACTAACAAGGTAATGCTGCTCACCAAGGCTAGACCAGATAGGCACAACAGTTGTTGCAGCTGGGACTCTAACCTAAAATCTCTAAGCTGTTACTCCTATGCCTTAGAAACTAGGTCGTCTCCTTAAGAACCAACATTATTAACTACAAGTATTATATATGTCTAAATGGATTCATCATTCAACTCTCACTCCAGCCTTGAGACACACACGTCCCAAAATGGTAGAACCATCAAACCTAAGAAATAGGACTACATCAATTAAATAGAAGTGCAAAATTAAATAAATTTCGCTATGATAGCTTTCAGATATTGATGGTGTAGCGAAAATCATTTTGAAAGATAACATAACTATTGATACATCAATATCATTCTTTTAAAATAGAGTATATGATAGAAAATGAAATTTATGAAGAATCAAGGTTTAATAAGAGGAAAAATCAAACCAAGTAATGAATACTGAAGATGTTAGTGAATACATAACCTTAGATGCTTGTACTATGCTCTTTTCACGAAAAGAATTTGAAGTTTGAGCTTTAGGCTTGCTAAAATCCCTCGAGTCACGGTTGCTATAGATTAGCAGCAGAGATCCATATTTCTTGATATCTGATGCCAGATCAAGTGCTTCAATAGATAGATAACTCATTTTTCTAGGGTTGTACCTCGTCAATACAATGCCCACCAGGAATCTTACTTTGTTTCTTCGGTTGCATAGTACTCTCAAGACAATTCTTTGCAGAGTCATGCAACTTGGATCCCTCTGCTCATTTTCCAATACATGTGATGAAGATATTACCCCTTTCCATTATCACATTCTTCATAATACCAAAGCGCACAATATCCAAAAGGAGAGAAAAGCAGAATTTCTTAAAATAGGAAAGATGACTATATATGCATAAAAGATACCGCGTATATTTAAGAGAATTAAATGCCACAACATGCTGATGAAAGAATACATTATCTTCTTTAACAATTTATGCTGCTATTAACCCTAAATCTTTTGGACAGGAAAGAAGACAATCTATTGTATGTAGCAAAAGGAACAAATTCCAACTCAATTGGATGAATAGAACAAGTTATATCTAAAGCAAACAAATTCAATTTGATGAAACGTTAATTATCAATTTTTACATAATTTTGCCAGATCTCCTATAATTCCAACTCAACACTAATTCAAGTCATATGAATCCCCAAACAGATGAACAATTCTTAGCTATAGGGAAAAACAAAGAAAGAGTGGACGAACAATTCTTAGCTATGGGGAAAAACAAAATAGTAAAGTTATACCATGAGGTCTGATGTATGGCTGCACACTGATAAACAAAAAAGAAGAAGTCTGTGAGTCACCATTTGAGCTCCATGGGGGCACACCGACAAAGGAAGAAGAAAATGTTTTGTTGCTAGAAGGAAAAGGTACACAAAATACCTAGTGTGAAATTATTTCCTTTAATGACTCAATCCAAACTATTTATTTTTAACGGGTCCATGATTCAAATTATTTATCGTTTTATCCCATTTTACCTTTTTTGTTTTGTCCTGATGTCGTGCTGACACCATGTTGTTGTCAGCATACAGATTGTATCTCATTTTGCGATCCGTGGAATGTGTACCGTGAGTTGATGATTCAAACTCAATTTTTCTAGATATTTGAATGATGGGATACCAGAAGGCCCATCGTCAATTATCGGTACGTGGAACAAGTTCGTATACTGAAATCCCAAAAAAATCAAGATTTTCGAACCTTGAGCGATGAGTTATCAGAAGACCCATGCTTTGTTTTAAGACTTGTAGAAAGGGATTCGTAGAACCCTATTCCAATTTCTAGTAACCCAAATTTTGGGCACTTCCATCTACCGGGGTCACTTACGGCCCATAGATAGGGTCTCGTGGTTCCACTCGACAGTTTTCAAGAGGGGTATTTTCATCCTTTCCTACTTTTTTTAATTAAAACCTATGAAGTTTTGGACTTGTTATGGACCCCTCATCAGTACCGTGAGTGTATTATCCCTCATTATACACTTAAAAACCTTGAGACCATCGAAGGAGGGATAAAAGTGAGGGTTTTGAGTTGAAGCTTGAGGATCGTTAAAGAGTGGATCATTCTTCCTACTTCAAGGTATGTAATGTTTCCTAAATTGTTCGACTAAGTCCGTTCATACGCCCCTTCATTTACTTGAGTCGAGGTTATGAATAAAAATTATGGAAAAAATCTCATGATTCTAATCTTCGAGTTACTTGCAATTAATTGTGCCTTTATGCATATTTATGAACTACTAAATGAGTTACATGCTGGTTATATGAAATTGGAGTCTAAAATTTGTATTCAGTACTATGAACTTTGAATACATCATTCTATATAACCTTTGTTGCATCGATCGGATTGAGACCCTGACTGTGATTATCTGAGTTGAGTAAATTGAGTATGATTGAACTTGAGGAGCTTATTGCCTGTATATTTGTATATCTAATGAGTATATTACTTGTATTATGTGGTGAGCATGATTTAGTGGAGTCTAAATGACCATTTGAGTTTGAGTTAGAGTCTTGAGTTCATGTATGATTGACAATTCGGATTGGTTGAGCTATTGAGTAATTGTATTGAGTTGATTAGAGAAACTCCAAAAGATGAGTTTGAGTTGATTGACATAAGCATGTTTTAGTCTTGAGAGAAGTATTGAGCACCGGTATGGGAGTGATAAATAGCTACTCTAACCCCATAAATTATGTTGCCAGTGTAGGATAGTCATGCAGTTAACTTTGGCGACTCATGTCCCAAAAGATGGACATTTATTTTGGATCCAAGAGAGTTTGATTGTCCTTTATCTTGGCAAGTTTAGGATGGCATGGCAACAACGTTGCCTTCATTGTGAATCGCCAAACTAAAGGTGGTGGGATTGGATGTTGGTTAAGAGAAACTCCTAGGAAACACTTGATTAAGCATATAATGTTTTAAACTGAGTTGCATAATATCGAGTTATTTTTAAGCATGATTTTAAATCTTAAACTTGCACATTCACCAAGTTGAGTTATGAGTTGATGAGTTAATCTCTGAGTCAAGTTGACTGCTTTAAGTTGAGCTTTACTTGTTCTGTTTGCCATTTTACATACTAATATATTTCATGTACTGATGTCAATTTGGGTGTACATCATTAATGATGCAGATACAGGTGATAGAGCCAGCACATCGTTGAGGTCTAGCTTCTTGACTTCCAGAGTAGTGAGCCCTCCTTGATATCCGGAGGAGCCCTTTTCTTGTCAGTATACCACTCACAAGTTTCCTCAACATGCTACACCATATCCAAAATATATGGCCTCCAACCAACCCCCTACTCAATATTCATGCTACCCAAATAAGTTTACACATTCGACTTATTCTAGATGAAGGGAGACCATGGCCTACCTAAATGTTGATCACATGTGCTCCGAACCACTCCACCTTTCGACCAGCCTCGGAACACTGTTAAGCTGTCAAAAATAGGATCACATCATCAATACAATCATTTTGATACTAAAATCACAAGAAATGGACATTAACCATTCTTGGGGCTAAAAAGGAAGAAAACAGGATCTGCACCTAGAATCCTAAACTAACATTACACCATGATCATTACAGCTACCCACCCGAGCCTATACCACAATTAGGGCTCAATTTGATGCTCAAATTAATACGAAATAGTCCAATGAATATGATATTTCTTTACGAAAAATATAGAATAGGTAGCATGCTTCAAAGTAATTTTACCTCAAACAAAAGTCAGTCAGAAGATTCCAACAACGCCACCATAATCATCTCAGAAAATCACATAGGATAGACCCACATTTTGCTAAAATCCAATCCAAAATGACTGAGTAATCACTTTTCCAAGTTTTTTGATAGTTAATATCAATATGAAGCAATAAAAAAACAAAATTTACCTCGAACATCATGTCAAATAGAATTTCTAACACTTTCACAATATTATTCTTGAAATTCCACGCAAATTAGCCTTTGAATCACTCTATTAGGCTTTTGGATGATTAGTTTATCAATAATTGAATTTTTTCCTCTTTCCCTTGTCAATCTAAAAATATATCATTTATTTATCACCTCATTTTGTTCTCCGTAATCATAATGAACTATAGTACAACATAAATGACCTCCAAGAATGTGGGAGTCCTCCACGAACAGCAAAGTATAAGGTCAATTTGACTTCCGCGAATGCAGTGTGCTAGCCCGCTTGGCCTCCGAACATGGTCGGGTGGCCTACGGTCACGGAGTGCTAGGAACTTGGCCTCAGCAAACGGGGCCAAGGGCTCCATGGTTGTGGAGCACTGTGGTGCCTACACTAGATTCAGCTATTTCAAAATTTCTTGATGGGGTGTCCGGAACTTGTTCAGAATTAAATACAAGTAAACGGACTATGTAACCCTACCAAAATCGACATCCTATATCTAATGGCAAAGCCAAAAATCCCATATGTGGTCATTAGATCAAATGTGAGTCCCACTTTTCAAAGTCAAATTTAGTCAATTCTATCGAATGGCCCAAAATGCACCCAGAAGATTCAAGAACCAAAAGAAAGATCATTCTAGAAATAAACTCGACGTCTCAAAGCTAACTGCGCTGTCAGATATTCATTTGGGTACGTTTTCTAAGAATGTTGACTAAGGTAAACTATTGGCCTATTTTGAAAGCAAAATACAAAACTCAGTATAAACAAACACCAAAAACCTTGATACTCAAACTGACTACGCTTCTAGCCTAAATTTTTTCATTATGGAACTGATGAAACTATCAGAATTTCGTTCTAAGGCCATTTACCTTGACTTCACAATAAAACTCATTTTCCTAGCTTTAACCGGCCTTCCAGACGAAAAACTGCACAACTTCCGAATGAAAGACTAGGCAACTAAACTATGGTGCTAGCAAGTCATAAATGACTTGGGGTTTCTAAAGGAATACTCTAACCATTGCAAAAATTGCAGTAACATAGAATGACTTAGAGGATCACTATAATTAATTACATTTTATATAATCTACTTATACTTTTGGCTCAAAACTATTTT
>JAABOM020117196.1:0-23126 GCA_011800125.2 Solanum clarkiae | reverse complement strand
ATTTTGCTTTATTCCATCATACTCCAAAGCCAAAAAATAGTCAATCTTTGGCTCCATCCGAGATTGATGGACAATATATCCTATGCATTAGTCAAGCCAAAATACATTACCACAAATTCAAAGTGCCCATACCTAGTCTAAAAAACCGTCTTGCGAACATCACACTCCCTCACTCTCACTTGGTGGTATCCAGACCGAAGAACAATCTTAGAAAAGTGACTAGTCCCTTGTAGTGACTGTATTGAGTTACCGATAATCAATGCACATTTTAAAGGAACCATCCTTGTTTTTTACAAACAATATCGGTGCACCCCAAGGTAACTTGTTAGGCCTTATGAACCCCTTCTCAAACAAATCCCTCAATTGATCCTTCAATTGCTTCAACTCCGCCAGGGCCATACAGTGAGGGGGAATGGGAATGGGTTATGTATTGGGAAGGAGGTCTATACCAAAGTTTATTTCCCTTTTGGGAGGAACACCAAGAAGCTCATCGGGAAAGACATCAAGAAACTCATTGACCACCAGAACCGACTCAATAGGAAGGACTTTAGACTCAATATCCCTAACCCTTACAAGCTAGTAAATACAACCCTTAGAAATCAATTTGAGCTTTAAGACAAGAAATGAATCTACCTTGATGACCACGTTACAACTTTCCCACTCAAGAACAGGCTCATTAGGGAATTGAAATCTAAATTTATGGGTCCTACAATCAATAGAATCATGATATGCATGTAACCAATCCATCCCAAGAATAATATCAAAATCCACTATGTCATGTTCAACAAAATCACAAGGTTCACTTTATGAAACATGGACATGGAAAAATATCTATAGTCTCTTTTAGCTATAATGGACTCACAACGGGGGTAGACACTTCATAAGGCTCACACAACAACTTGGGGCACACATGAAACTTATTTACAACAAAAGGAGTAATGAAATAAAGAGTGGTACCCGATTCTATCAATGAATACACATCATAATCAAAAACCTTTACTATACCGGTAACAACATGGGGCACCTCATCCACTCCCTGCCTATCTTGAAGAGCATAGAACCTATTTTGCCTTGGAGCACCCCCTTGTTGGCCTACCTTTGCCCTTTGACCCGCATTAGCACCTTGGCCTTGAAGATGACCATCTCTACCCTTGCTTTGAGGATGAGGACAATCAATAACCATGTAACCCATCTCACCACAACCAAAGCAAGCATTATAATTTTTCAAACATGGACCACCGTAGTTTCTCCTACACTTTTGGCACTTAGGATGAGTCATCCCACCATTGCCACCTTGGAATCTTGGGTTAGACACCCCTTTATTAGAAAATCTCTTGTTAGGACCATTGTAGGACCCTTGGCCTTGGAACTTGTGACCTTGTGGGAACTGTTCACCCTTAGAACCTTAGAAACCAACTTCAAATCGAGCCATCTAGGACTTCCCACTTCTCCTCTTTCTATGCTTTTCCCTTAAAGTTGTTCGGCATATGTGATGAGCCGAGACAAATCCATATAACTTACAAGATTTTGGTACGACAGTCTTCATTTACCATGTCGGACACTCCCGACACAAACTTGTTCATCCTTGATCTTGGATCGGCTACTAATGAGGAGCATAATAGGAAAACTTGTTGAATTTGAGGGCATACTCCCTCACACTCATGGAACCTTTCTTGAGTTCATAAACACCACCTAAATAGCCTCTCTTAACTCGATAGGGAAGAACAGGTTGAGGAAAGCGGCTTTGAACTCCTCCCAAGGAATAACATCATCATCTCTCCTCTCCAATTTCCATTGAGTAAACCAAATTTGGGTCACACCCTTGAGTTAGTAGGCCACTAATTTCACTTTTTCCTCTGAATTAACCCTCACGATAGATAGCACCTTATACAACTCATCAATGAACTCTTGAGGATCTTCCTGCGCCTTGGACCCATGAAACTCCGTAGGGTTCATTATTGTGAAATCCCTCACCCTTGAGGCTGGAGTGAGAGCATGAGGGGCTTGGGCCCCTTGATTTACTTGGCTAGTAATAGCACGGGCCAACACTGTGATGGCCTCTCGGAACTCATCATGGGCTACCCCTCCATCTTGAGGAGTTTGAGGAGCGGGAGGGGCGGGTTGCTCCTCGGGTGTATGGGCTCTCCTTAGCTTCCTCCAGGTAGCAACATGATCTAGAAGAGCAAAGAGCATTTTTTAGGGGGAAAACCTTATCTTTACATCTAAAGCACAATATATATCATGAAGAAGTGAAACATTTCCTAAAATGCCTAATAGCCACCCATTCATAGTTGTGGCGCACTTCACAATCATGAATAAGACTTTAATCGATGTGGTGAGTTGGATTTTCGAGAACCATTATTAACCTAGTGCTCTAATACTAAGCTTTTCATGACCCAAGCCTAGGGTCTAGATGTGACACAGTGAATGAGAAGTCCGAAGGCAACCCAAATAAGCCTTTTGATTGCAGCATGCACACATCCTTAGTTGCGGAAGTGAAATAAACATCAATAAGAGTCAAGTATAAAAAGGGAAGCTAGACTAAAGGAAAATCATTCATAAGCATAGTAATATAAGAAGAGTCAAAGCTTGAAAGCATATATAATAAACTTAGTATCCATCAACACCTCTACTTTAGAATGGAGAGGGGGCCAAGACACTTCCCGGGCTCACCCTCATAATAATAAACATCCCACATAAGGAACAAGTTTCATCATAACATGAAATAAAGTAGATAATTTATGAAATAAAGTAGATATTGTCCTCAGAATTGAGAACCCACCAAAGCTTTCTTAAAGAATCAAACTAGCCACATGCAGGAGGATAATCAAAAGGAGCTTCGAACCCTACATGGTTTATTATGTTAGGCATAGAGTATCCGTTAGTACGTTTGAGTGTACTAAGTATGCAGGGTGCAATGCAACAAAAACATAGGCCAATATATTCAAAATGCATAAGCATAATCAATGGATCTATAATCTCAATATGACTTGCATGATGAATACTTGTAATAAAACATGCTTGTAAGACATTCCACTTGCATAATATATCATATATATGTGGACGGAGACCTCAATCGATATAGATCAAGCAGTTACAACTTGGACTCCATGGCATGACATCCCCACAATATAGGTGATCGGGCAGACACCCCCCAGCAAAGTGTGGTGTACTTACTAAGGTAAACCAAATATGATAACATGAACTAGATGGATCCACTAGTATTACAAGGATAATATTCATAATCCTATGGTGGTACATAGTTTAGATACTAAAGACTTTATATAAGGACCCCTTGAGTCGAACCCCTATCTTAAGCCTCAATCAGTACTAAGTCAAATCCCATGGAATACTTGAAATAATCATACTTTAATAATAACATGAGTATCTTGTAAGAGATGTGATAACATGACATGAGTAGCTCTTAAACATGCTTGACCTCTACTAGTGAGCCTAACATGAAAATGAGAATAGATAATAATAATACATGATCCCTTGTTTTAAGATGAATGGCTCACAAGAGGTAAAAATCTTGAAATAGGGCTCAACTTGATACTTGTAAAATCATAGATACATTCTTGAAAGCCTTAATCATCATGAAGTCACTTCACTTGTAAATCATGTAATAGTTCATCAACAACTTGAGAATTCTTCTCATGTAATTTTATCAAACATGGGTGGATTCATGATACTTGTTCAAAATCATGCAATTCAACAGTAAAAAAAGATGAAAAACTTAATGCAAATCAACCCAACAATATTGTTGTAAAACTCTCATTTAGGGTATCTTGAAATCCATCATAAAAGCTCATAATAGTTTATAGTTTCATAGCTCAAATCAATCATAGTCTCAATAGACAAAACCAATTCATAGAATAAGCTTGAAATACATATTCATGCATAATCAATCAATACTTAATAAAACCCCAATATAATTTATGTTCAAAATTTAAAATAAGAGATACCCATAGGTAATACAACTTAAAATCAAACAATTTCCATAAAAAGAGAAGGTTGGGCTCCATGGGTGAGAGGACCCATGGATGAAGACACACATACCTTAAATCTTGAATTTCTTTAAATGAACTTGAATGAGACCTGAAGCTTGAGATGGGTTCTTGAGTTCCAAAATTTAGCTTGAAATCCTTGAATTTGAATGAGGGATTTGATAAAGTCTTGGAGAGGTTTTTGAGAGGGTTTTGTGAGTTACAGACTTGAAAAATGGCCAAGTATGGAAGATTTCATGTTTAAATGGGCATGGGGCTATTACCCCAATGCCCTTGGACGAAATAAGAGAGCTGGGGAAAATATTACACTGGTCCACATCATAGGCGTGATGCAAACCAGACCCGGATCACAAAACACACTAGTCTGTGCCCCAGGCATGTCGCGGCCTAGGCGCGTTGCAGCCTGGGCGCGTTCAGACACTGGAAATTGAAAAATTAGCAAAAATTATTGTTTGCTAGGGTCTTCTAAAATCCATGTTATACCCATTCCCCACTCAATTTTGCCCCCTGATCAAGAATATGAAATCAAATTTTCAAAATCACACACATATTTTGAGATATGCAGAAATTATGATTATAGGGCATTCCGAAGCACATGAGGGGTGTTTCAATTTAGCTACTCATGATTAGTGTAAATACAAGAGTTATGAATTTGAGTAATATAATTGAGCACTTATACAAGAGAATTAAGCACAATGAATGCTCTTCACCAAGAATCACAAGATTGAATTAAAAGAACCAAATAAAGTTTTACAAGTGTGTCTCTCAGGCTCTCTACTATTCTCTATTGTTGTATCACGTTCCTTATGAAAATAACCTAACGAACCTATTTATAGTGTGTCTAAAATACAAAACCAAAATAAATTAGGAGAACTGGGTCCCACAGACTCTACGGGAACTTCTACGGGCCGTGTAATATTTTACGGCCTGTTGTTGGGCTTTTGTGAATTGCATCTTCAATTCTAGAGTTGACTTATATGACACCCTTCTATGACCCATATAAAGTTTTATGGCTCGTAAGGGGTTTTGCCTGATGGCTTTCAACAACTCTCCACTTTTTAATCCTCAAAGGCACGACACCAAGTCTACGGCTCGTATGTTCATAGACTTAACTTCAGAAAATCACCCTTCACTAGAATTTTGTACAAAACCAAATCTACGACCTATTGAATTCTTTATAGCCCGTCGAAGGTCTGGTGAAATCTTAACTTCAGGAAAATCTACACAATTGGCCTAAAAATAGTGCCAACCCTGTAATCTTGCAAAACAAACATAAAAACACATCAAATATACTAACATTTCTTTGAGAATACACAAAATTCCATGTTTTTAAGCATCAAATGTGTTGTATATTGGTAGCACATTAGTTATCATCAATGTGAGTCACACTCTCTATGGACACCCGACTTAGGGAATCAACCATAACATTAGTTTTGCCCGGATGATAATGTACGTTCATGTCAGATTGAGATATCTTTGGTGGAGCACATATTAGAGGATCCTTTGGCCGGTGAACACATCCATATGAACCCCATATAACTAGTGACACCATATCTTCAAAGAAAATACCACAATTGCTAATTCAAGATCATGGGTGGGTTAATTGCGCTCTTGCACTTTTAGTTTCCTAGAAGCATAGGCAATGACCTTGCCATCTTGCATCAAACACACGTAGAGCCAAGATAGGAGTGGACATAAGCTTATTCTTCAGTGTTTGAAAGCTCCTTTCACACTCGTCGGTCCATACAAATTTCACCTTTTTTTGTGTCAACTTTTTCAAGGGGGAAGCAATTGAGGAGAAACCATTCAAAAATCTCTAGTGGTAACCTGCGACGACCAAAAAACTCCTAATGTCTGTTGGAGTTCAGGATCTAGGCAAATTTCTTATTACCTCTGTCTTCTTTGAGTCCACTTTAATCTCTTCACCCGACACTACTTGCCCTAAAAATGCAATTTCCTTCAACTAAAATTCACATTTGTCGAACATGGAAAATAGCCTTTCTTCCCTCAATATTTACAACACTACCGTTAGCATGCTCATCTTCACTCCAGGAATAAATCAAAATATTATCACTGCATACCACCACAAATATGTCAAGGAGGGTATAAAAACCCTATTCATGAGGTCCATAAATATCGTTGAAGTATTGATTGACGCTCATATCTTGTCCGGAAGACTGTCTTGGGAATGTCACACTCCCTCACGCTCAATTGGTGATACCCGAACCAAAGGCCAATCTTTAGGAAGTGACTAGTCCCTTGCAATTGATCAAATAGGTCATCTATCCGAGGTAGGGGATACTTCTTCTTTACGGTGACCTTATTAAATTACTGGTAGTCGATGCATATTCTAAGTGAGTCCTTCTTTCTTACAAATAACAATGTTGCACCACAAGGAGACTTACTAGGATGTATAAAACCTTTTTCCAACATATCTTTCAATTGGTCCTTTATTAACTCCATCAACTCCGCTGGGGCCATTCAGTAGAGATGAATGGAAATGGGTTGAGTATCGGGAAGGATGTCCATACCGAAGTCTATTTCCCTTTTGGGAGGAAAACCAGGATGTTCACTGGGAATGACAACATGAAATCAGTGACCACCGAAACTGACATAATATAACAAACTTTAGACTCGACATCTCTAACCCACACTAGATGATGAATTCAACTTTTGGGAATCAACTTTTGAGCCTTAAGATAAGAGATGACCCTACCCTTGACCACTTTATCATGACCTTCCTACTCAAGAATGGGTTCATTAGGGAATTTGCATCTAACCTTACGAGTTCTACAACCAATGGTAGCGTGATGTGCATGTAACCAATCCATCCTAAGAATAATTTCAAAATCTACCATGTCAAGTACAACAAAATTACAAGTCAAAACTTTATGAAATATAGCCATGATACATCCCCTATATCTTTTAGAACGAATGGACTCAACATTTGGGGTAGACACCTTAAAAGGTTCACATAATAATTTGGGCATACATGGAGCCTATTAGCAAAAAAAAGAGTAATGATAGAGGAGTGGAACCCGAATCCAATAAAGAATACATATTAAGATCATAAATCTTTGATATACTGGTAACAATATCGGGTGTCTCATTAACCCCTTGTCTCCCTTGAAGAGCATAAAATCGATTGTGACGTAGAGCACCTCCTTTTTGTCCACCTCATGCCCTTTGATAACCATGGGCACCTTGTACTTTGAGGACGTCCATCTCTACCCTTTGTTGGAGAATCGGCAATTTTGTGGCCTATTTTGCAACACCCGAATCAACCACCCGAGTTCCTCAAACATGCACCACCATGATTCCTCCCGCACATTGGGCACCTCGGAAGAGTTACCCTACTATTCCCACCTTGAGTGTTAGGGTTGGTAGCCCTATCATTAGCAAATCCTTCGCCTTGGGCAATGGAGGACCCTTGGCCTTGGAATTTGTGGCCTTGTTGGAAACGACCATCCTTTGTGAAATGACCCCAAAAAATGCTCGAAAATGTGCCTCAGAGTTGTCCAAAATCATAATTTTCATATATCTCAAAATTCGTGTGTGATATCAAAAATTCGACTTCATATTCTTGATCAGAGCCAAAATTGAGTGGGAAATGGGTCTAACCCCGATTTTAGAGCAATTGAATTACAATTTCAATTTTCCGAAAATGCAATTTCTGGAGAGGGTTCTTGCCCTTGGAGCAATGCGCCTTGGGCACGCCCTAGTGTTATTTTTGCCCAGTTGTTTTATCTCAGTCCAAGGATTTTGGATCTTGTCCTAAGTCTTCACATGCATGAAAATACCTATACTTAATCAGATTTCACTTTGATATCATGCAAGACATTCCCTAATACTGTCTCCAATACTTAGACAAATATTTCACCTGAAATTCAAGTGTCAAATCTCATTGAGGATCTTAGGAAAATCACTCAAGCTTCAAGTCTCCATTCCAATCTTCATCAAGGAATTCTCTAAAGTTAAGGTATGTGGGTTTCAACCATTGGGTCCTTTCATCCATGGTGCCCAAGCTTCCTTTTTACCTAAATTACATGTTTCTAAGTTGATTTTACTTATAGGTCCTCTATTATGAATTTGACTATGAACTACGTTGGGGTTTTGTAAAAGTATGACTGCTTATGTATGTTTTGAGTTATGAATCTAAGATCTATGATGAGTTTTGATGAGGGGTTTCAACGTATTTTGCAAGGTGGTATACCAGGTATTCGTGGGTTGATTTACTTCAAGATTTCTTGCATGATTTCGCCCTTTAATTGTATGGTTTTAAATAGCATTATACACCTACCAAGTATTTGATAAAATGTCCGGTTTAGTGTCTTGAGCCATTGATGATCCATTACATGACCTATGACTTGTATGGTTTTATGATGATTAAAGGAAGGTATATGTGTTGATTTCATAAAAAGTATCTATAGTGTTATAAGTTGACCACACCTAGTTGAGGGGGTGCTAGACCACAATCGCCATGGATAGTGGGGTGAGAGCACCATCAACCAGTTGAGGGGTTGATACGTCAATCACCATGGATGGCGGGTTGAGACCACCATCAACCAATTGAGGGATTGATAACTCAATCACCATGGAATGCGGGATGTGACCACCATCAACCAGTTGAGGGGTTGATACCTCAATCACCATGGAGCGGGTTGTGACCACCACCATGTTGGTCTCTTACTATACATATAATATGTTCTATCTAAGCATGTTTTACTTCAAGCATGACCCATGCATGCCATATTGCTATATGCTTATTTATTGCCTAATACATTTCGATTATGTTGCCTATCTCTTGTTGCATTGAATCACACATACTTAGTACATTCAAACATACTAACGGATACTCTATGCCTACATGATGTTACGACGTAGGAACCGGAGCTCCTTATGATCATCCTCATCCTCCCCGCAGCTTGTACTATCTCTACAAATCATGTTGGTGAGTTCTCAATTTCGGGGACAATGTCTTGATCTTATGCTATGTATAAAGACTCTCTTTCCTTTAATTGTATGCTTTGACTATGAGGCTGAGCTCGGTTGCTTGTCTTAGCCTTACTATGTTCTATGTTTAGAGATGTTGTTGGACAAGTTATGCAATGATACTATGAGTCTGATTCTCTTTGACTCTCTTGATGTTTTATGATATGAAAGTTTTCCCTTAGTCTGTTTGCCCTTATTTCTACTCTTTTATTGTTATTTAATTGCTTCCATGACCAAGGATGTGTAATAATATGTTAAGAGGCTTGATTGGGGTTCCTTCGGGTTCCTCATTCACTGGGTCACGTCTAGGCCCCATGCTTGGGTCGTGACACTTTGTACCTTGGAAGCCTCTACCAAGTTGACCCTCTTGGACTTCCCCATACTTGTTTTCCTAAGGTTCTCCCCCTTAAGTTGTTTAGCGTATGTCATAAGCCGAGATGTATCCATATCCCCTATGAGGATGGTGGGACGACACTCTTCATTGATCAATTCGAACACACCCAAAACAAAACTATACATTCTTGCCCAAGCATTAGTGACCAAGTGACGAGCATACTATATAGATCATTTAATTTAAGGGAATACTCCCTAACACCCAAATAACCTTGCTTGAGGGTTCATGAACTCCATCATATTGGCTTCCCTCAACTTAATTGGAAAGAAACGATCAAGGAAAGAAACTTTGAACTCTTCCTAAGGAATTTGCTCATCATCTGCCCTATATATTTTCCATTGGTTATACAATGATTGAGCAAGTTTGGAATGTCGCTAATTCCGCTCTCTCTTCCGAAGTTACCCCCATAATAGCCAAGAATTTAAACACTTCATTGATGAACTCTTGGGGGTCTTCTTCCACTTTTGAACCACAAAACTCAAGGGATTCATCCTTGTGAAATTCCTCACTCTTGAAGCCGGGGTAGGAGTATGAAGAGCTTGAACTCCTTGGTTGGGCTTGGCCCTTGCCAATAAAGTAACCACATGCTGATATTCGTTCCGCTTGGGGGACCTTATAGAGCCTAAAGGACCAGTTCAACCTCGGGAGGGGAGCTCTTTGCGCCATTCATCTTGGTGCCATGATCTAGAAGAAAAAAATACCATCCATTAGAGATAGAAAGCCTTAATCCAAATTTATATTGCGGCATAGAGTATGAAGAAGTGATTCTTTTCCTAAGATGCCTCATGGTGTCCTATTCATTGTTGTGGCATGCTTTAGAACCATGAACAAAACTCTACTTGACGCAATGTATTAGATTTCTAAGGACCATTTACAAATATAGTGCTCTGATACCAAGCTTGTCATGACCTGAACCTAGGGCCTAGACATGATACGGCAAAAAAGGAACCTGAGGGGATCCCAGACGCTTAAGCACACATAGCACATACTTAGTTTTGCAGCAGCATAATTAAACAACAATCAAGCAAAAAATAATTTCAAAGAAAGTGGGACTTTGGACTCACGCTATGTGGATAAATAGGGACGTAGGACTTTCATCACATCATTAACATATAATTAGCACATCACGGAGTAAGGACTAAGGGAAACCTTGAAATAATTGCATAAGCATAACAAGTCAAGCTCGTAACATACATACCCATAACTATATCCAACAACACCTCTAGTCAAGACTAGAACATGGGCTAGGACACTTCCAGGGCTCACCCTCAATAGATAGTATCCAAAATAAAATAGACAAGTTTTAATAGATCATGAAATTAAGTGGATATTGTCCCAGAATGTAGAGGACTCACCAATAGCAAATCTTCGATCGAATCAATTAGCCACCTAGAGGAGGAGGATGGAAAGGAGCTCCGATCCATATATAGTTAGATGCTTGAAACAACCCCGAAAACATGCCTTGGAATGCCCATAATTTTAAATTCCATGTCTCAAAATCCATGCATGATATTGAAAATCTGACTTTATATTCTTGTTCAGATGGTCAAACTTAGGGAAAAAAGGTTCTACCCCTAATTTTAGAGCAATCGAATCATAATTTCAAATTTCCAAAATTTTATTTTCCAGAGACGATCCACGACAGCACAACGACGCGCAGCTGTCGCAGACATGTATTAAGTTGACCTCTGTGACAGGCCTGCATCATGGACTAGACGCGGACTTATGTATTTTGTTTCCAGTGGTTTCTATCTCAGTCCAAGGCTTTTAGGTCTGGGGCCTAAGTGTTACCAATCGTGTTTTCACCCATACTTAGCCTTATTTCACATGTCATCCTAAACATTTCCCAAGACTCACTCAAACACTTAGTCATATTTTTACCCCCAAATTCAAGTCCCAACCCTCATCCCAAGCTAAGGTTTTTCCTTCAAGGTTCTTCTTCAAGCTTCAAGTCTCCATCTCCAATCTCCACCAACTTCATCTCCAAGCTAAGGTATGTAGGTTTTAGCCATTAGGTTCATCCACCCATGGTGCCCTAATCTCTTTTTTACTCAATTGCATGATTTCTGTAATATGAGACGCATTGACACTAAGCCACTGACAGGTTAGAGATGGGAGTGTGACTCTGTTAGCAAGGTGTAGCTCATATCCTACAGGCTTTATAGGCTATCTGTGATAAGACACTAGTTACATGGGTTAGTCCTCGGGATTGGCATCCTGTTTAAAAGGGGCATATTTTTAGTGGGTCAGCATATGGTTGCCTTAGGAGGTATCCTTGTAGCAGCTGGGTTGCAATATGATTCTGGGCAAGTGGCATTCTTTTGATTGTCTAGACTCATAGGCCTTAGCTTAGGTTACACCAAAGCTTTCCTATGAGTTGCTCTGCATAGAAAAGGGTCTTAGTAAGGACCGAATATGAGCTACTACCTGGAATAGGTATGCGTACTAACTCGATTTGTACCTGTATGAATGTGTATAGCCTGTTGCTATAGAGATACTGGCCAACAGGTTGTGTATTTGTTATATACCATACTGTTGCTTGATTTTGGTATAGATATGACTCTGCGGGGTTTAGTTGTGCTAGATACTTATGATGTACCATGATTGTCCATGTTTTATCTAGGCTCTAGGGATTGGTGAGGTTATGATATACTTGGCCTTGGTTAGGCATTATTCTACAACGATTTGTGATATATATATACACACCCCGAGAAGTACTACTAATAGTTGTTGTGCACTAGTTCTCTATGTATGATCCCGAGGTATTTGTTGTACTTGAGAGAGGTGGTAGTTACTGTTGTGTGGGTTGGATTGAGATATGGCAGAACTGGGTTATGAGATCGTCACCTACGTTCACTCTAGGCATAATATGATCGTCGTCACCTATGTTCACTCCTAGGTGACGCTGCCTGTTGACTTTGGGACCTGGTGGCCGTGATTGTGATGCATGGTAGTGGATGCAGATTCTGAGGACTGAGAACTTGCTGAGTTTTGGGGGCCCCCATAGGTTACATTTTGAGTTTGAGGCACTGATATTTGTTCAAAGATAGATATGACAGACCAATTATCTCAGGTCTGAGACCTGGTTGATTATGGGTCATGGAAACCATTGATTTCATTTGAGGGCAAGGCCCCATGATTGATATTTCGGGTTGAGACACACTTGCTTATGCAAGGGGGATTCTTTCTTCCGCAGTGATACGTCCCACTGTTATGCATGTATATTTTGGATAGGCGAGGCCCGTGATTGATTACCCATGGATCCACACACCTATTCATAACCTGATTGTGCGTGGGTGTACCTTCTAGGCTTATTAGGGCTCAGGGGTGTTCAGGCTTAGACAATAGGGCCTTACACCCGCTTACAGCTGACCCGGGTTCTGATGATGTGGATAGCTAGGCTCTGTAATGGTTCAACGGGATATTGTGATGGTTTTGAGGAATTTTATGATATTTGTTGGTTCTATATTTTGTGTGGGTGTACTTTCTTGGCTTATGGAGGCCCAGTTGGCCTACAGGCATAGGTACTAGGGCCTTATACAACACTATGCCTCAGTTGGTGGCAGTTTTGGTATTAGCTTAAGAAATCTCCGTCAGTAGGTATCAATGTTTATCACATGGGTTGGTTTAGTTTATCATCATTCTTTTTTTCGATTGGCTCAGTTGTGCTTGAGACTTTCCCGACATGCCTCTTCCTTAATCAGGGTTTAGCTACACTGCTACAACTTCTACATATTTGGGTTTAATTTATGTTCACTATTTCACTCGGTTGGCCAATGATGCCTACTGGGATCCTTTTTTGGTACTCATCCCTACTTCTATATCTTCCCATAGTGTAGGTCCAGGTACGATCTGTGATAGCTGAGTAGGGGAACCTCGGGAGCGCTCAGGAGACTTATGGTTAGCACCCACAAATCTGGTTTCTTTGTAGGCTCCTTCCTGTTAATGGTAGTCTTTTATATCTAGACGTTGGTTATGTACAGTAGTATTATGTATTTGTAGATGTACTCTAATTTATATATTATTATGGTTATTGACATACATATATGATAAGTCCTCGTGTTTATTGTAGCTTTGTACAGTTGAATTCTAGGTTCTGGGTAGACTGCGGTTATTTATATTGGTTGAGGTTTGGACTAAAAAACTAGGAAAGGTACCCTGTGTTTTGGATAATTGTCTTTCCAGTAGGTGGAATCTAACAGGGCCATTATGACTGGGACCGAGTCGTGATGCATCTAGATAGTTGGAAGTGCATGAGGAAAATTATCCAACCCATGATATTGAGTTAGCAGTTGTGGTGTTTGCTTTGAAGATCAGGTATTATTATCCTTATGCACTCAAGCTGATGTATTTACTGACCTCACGAGTTTGCAATATTTGTTCACCTAGAGAGATCTCAACTTGAGGCAAAGAAGATGGTTGGAACTTTTTAAAGAATACGATATGAGTGTGCATTACCATCTAGGCAATCTATGGGTGAGTAGTTCATGTTGATGAGTCCAAGAAGGAGTTAGTAAAGGATGTGGACCATTTGATAACAATAGGTGTTAAATTGGCTGATTCTAATGATGGTGGTATCCATGTACATAATGGGGATAAATCTTCTACGATAGTTGATGTCAAGGAAAAACATGACTTCAACCTGTCATTGGTTGAACCGAAGAAGTTGGTTTCCAAAAAGAAGATAGAGATTTTCTCCCAAGGGGGACATGGTGTACTTCAGTATCAAGACCAGTTGTGGGTTCCAAATGTTGATGGATTAAGCGAAGTTATTCTGAGAGAACCCAATAACTCTCCATGTTACATCCATCTGGGATCCACCAAAATGTTCCAAGACTTGAAGGATATGTATTGGTGGAATGGCATGAAGAAGGATATAACAATGTTACTATCGAAATGCCCAAATTGTCAATAAGTGAAAGTGGAACATCAAAGCTCGATGTCTTGGCCAAAGATGTTGAAATTCCTACTTGGAAGTAGGAAGATGTAAATATGGACTTTGTAAAAGGTTTGCCCCATACTCATAAGCATTATGACTCCATTTGAGTAATCATGGACAACATGACTAAATCAGCTTATTTTCTACCGATCAAGACTACTTTCAATGTTGAGGATTATGACAAGTTGTACATTCAAGAGTTGTTAGGCTACATGGTGTGCCATTTTCTATCATGTTGGATCAAGGTACCCAATTCACTTCTCACTTTTGGAGGTCATTTCAAAAAGGACATGGTAGTTTGGTGAAGTTAAGTACTACATTCCATTCTCAAATCGATGGACAAGCTGAAAGAACAATACAGACCTTCAAACATATGTTGAGGCCTTGTGTGTTGGAGTTCAAAGATGATTGGGATGATCATCTACTACTCATTGAGTTTTCTTACAACAATAATTACTATGCTAGCATTGAGATGGCACCTTCTGAGGCTTTGTACATTAAGAGATATAGATCCACAGTAGGAAGGTTTGAGATCTGTGAGATGGCTTTGCTTTGTCCTGATAGTGTTAGATGCTATCGAGAAGGTGAAGTTGATAACGGAAAAGTTGAAAATGGCTTTAAGTCGTCAAAAGTCATATTTGTATATTTGAATGAGAGACCTTAAGTTTCATGTTGGAGATTGGGTGTATATAAAGGTTTCACCCTTGAAGGTTGTGATGTATTTTAGCAAAAATGGTAAATTAAGTCCTCGGTATGTGGGTCCTTATGAGGTTATGGAGCAGATTGGTAAAGTGACCTATAAATTAGATTAGCCTTCATATATGAGTTCCATTCATCTATTGTTTCATGTATCCATGTTGGTAAAGTTGGTTGGTGATACAAGTATCATTATACCTTTGGAAGGTATTAGAGTTGAGGAAAATTAAACTTATAAAAGGTTCCGACTGAGATCTTGGTCCGATAGGTGAAAAGCTTCGTAACAAGGACATTACATCGGTTAAAGTCCTTTTGAGAAACAAACATGTTGAGAGTGCTACATGGGAAATGGAATCAGGTATGAAGCAACAATACCCTTATCTATTCCAGTCTGCTCAAGTCTAAGGTAATAGGTTCTTCATGTTTAAATGGTCTGAATTCACTCATTTCTATGTTCTCATGTCATAACATACGTGTATGCTAACTAACTTAAATGATGTTTTTTGCAAGAATTTGAAGATTTCGTGGTTTTAAATATTATATTTGCATTATTGCACTCATGCTAGGTTGTTTTATGTTTATTTTGATCTATTTCAAGCTAAATCCTGTCTCATTCTAGGATGTATGATCCTAAGGTGGATATGATGTAAGGACCGGACCTCCATAAGATTGAATTAAGGCATAAAATCATGTTTCCAAGAGGTTTTGGCTAGGGGCACCTTCCAAGGAACCCTCGACAAGCCTTGGTGAGCACCATGGCCGTGGAGGGTTCTGTGGTGGCCTACCTTGGAGGAAAAATGTAACACCTCCCACGTGACTCAGAATGAACTTATGGTGTATTTCCTTAATATCATAAAACCCATGCATCTTTTGGTAAATCCAAACTCCGTACTCTATTTTAGGAAGAAAAATTGTGTAGGAAAAGGGTTCACCTTTGATTTTTATGCCAATCATATTAAAAATAACTTTTTGGTTGATTTTGCTTTAACTAGAAGAGTGTATGACCAATCCACGTCGAGGACTTGTTCTCGAAGATAATAAAAATGGTCAAAACTCTTTCCTAGGCCAAAATAGGAGAAAATTGAATTTCGTGCAAAATTTCACTGTGCAGGAACCAAGGTGCGGTCGCCTCTACTCCCTCTATGTGTAAATTTTTTGAACTTTTTCTTTTCCAAGTGAGGGTAATTAGTCATAACCCAACACTCTTATAGATGGGATTCCTCAAACATTTCATCCATTTTAGCCCTAATTCACTCTCAAACACTCTCAAAATCCTCCCAAATCCTCACCAGAATCCCTCAATTAATCCCTCAATTCTCAAGGCCCTCCATTAAAGTTAAAGAACTAAAGTGATTCCTTTAGGTCTTCTCAAGTCTCTATCATTAATTTCAAGGTTTAAGGTGCGTGACTCGTCCATCCATAGGTTCTTCCAGCCATGGAGTCCCAAAAATATTTTCATTAAATTTCTTGGTATCAATGACTAGTTCTTTATGGATATTTCTTATTATTAACTACAAACATGATTTGAGTTGGATTCTTGTCAAGTATGGGTTGATTATGCATGAACACAATTGGGGTTTAATACTATGAATGGTTTTATGATATTTTCACTATGTATGCTATGATATCATGAAAAGCTATCAAAGGTTATGGATATTTGAATGGGTTTCATGACACCCAAATTGGGGTTTTATTATTATGATGGTGGGTTGCTTTGAATGACTTTTAAATGATCATGTTTTACTATATTCATGTTTTATACTCTTGTAATTCATGATTTTAAGCTTCGATGCCCCCATAGTGTTTGACTAAGTTTACATCAATTATCATAAGTTGATGAAATATTTTATGGCAAGTTATGCAAGACAAGTATGTTATGATAGTTTATGGCTTCTAAGTACGTATTGAACTCATGAAATATTCTATGATTGATAAGCAAGACTATGAGCCCTATTATTCTATGTTATACCTTTATGTGCAAGGCAAATGCTCACTTGAAGGGGTCAAGTATATGAATGCACTACTCTTACTATGTTGATATGTTTTTACAAGTTATTCAAGTCATGATTACACTGATGCTTATGTTATGTATTTCATAGAACTAGATTTAACACTATATGGCGTAAGGTGGGGGCTCGACCCAAGCGGTCCTTATATAAGTCTTAGTCTCATAACTATGTGCCACCATATGTTTGTATTATTTCTCTAAATAGGCTTTTAATAGTGGATCCAACTAGGTCAAGTTACCCTCCAAGGTGAGGTATGATTTAACTTGGCAAGTAGACCTCTCCTTTTCAGTGTGGAGGCACCATTAGGAATCCATGTAGTAGCTAACATGGTCTTATATGTCAATTTAGGTTTCCTCCTACATATATACTACATTATGAAACTTTGACGATCTCTGATGTGCTATCAAATACATTGATTTTGATGCTCAAAATATAAAATTTTATGTGTTCTCAATGCAATGTTAGTTGGTTTTATGTGTTTTTTTTATATTTGCGGGATTCCAAGGTTGGCCTTGATTTTGGGAAAAAATACAGAAGTTTCTAAATTTTAGTGCAGCACGAGACATTTTACGGCTGTAGATCATTCTACTAGTCGTGACGTGGGTTTCATGGACAATTCTAGTGAGAGACAATTTTTTGAAGTTGATTCTATGAACATGCGGATGGGTCATAGAATAATTTACGAGTTGTAAAACATGGTTCATACCCTGAGGATCAGAGATGAGGACTTTCTGAAGATTCATCAGATGAAACGCCCCTTACGAGTCGTAAACTACTTTAAAAGTCGTAGATGGGTGTCATAAACTTGAAGATCAACTTTATGGCAGCACTGTACGAGACCCCGATATGGGTCGTGGAATACAATACAGCCCGTAAACCCCTTTCGAGAGGCGTGCCAACCAATTATCATATTATGTTTAGGACTTGTATTTTACTCATTACAAATAGGTTGTTTAGGTTATTTTTTAGAAATTTTCCGCATTGTACTCAGAGAACTCCATAAGTATAGAGAGAAAATAGTGAGATTACATTGGAGAGATTTTGAGAACACTTGCACTTTAATTTTATCTTTAATCTTGTGATTCTCTTTGAAGTTAAATTTTGCCTTTTCTTAATTTAATTGTGTAAGTATTCAATTACGTTATTCCAATTCATATTTCTTGCATCTACACAAAGTTGGAGTAGTTAAATCCACAACTAGGGTTGTGGGAATCATGAAGAACTAACAAGGTAAAATCGGATAATTCATAATTCTTGAAAAGTGTGCATGCATTTATTAATGAACTCTCCTCATTTGGCATGTTTTCTGATGGTGGCAAACATTAGAACCCACCTAGTATTACTATCGCGACCCAAGATTAGGGCCTAGAAGTGACACGGCGAATAGGAAACCGAAGGCAACCCAAACAAGTCTCTTAGCATATCATTTGCACATCCTTGGTTTCGCTGAAATAATAAAAGATTGAAACAACCCCAGAAAGTGCCCAAAAATGTGCCTCGGAAGTGCCTAAATCGTAATTTTCATATATCTCAGAATTCATGCGTCATATCAAAAATCTAACTTCATATTCTTATTTAGGGGGTTAAATTGAGTAGAGAATGGGTATAACCCCAATTTAAGAGCAACCGTAGAATAATATGAAAAATGTGAAACTCATCCGGATCTTAAGGATCTCATTCAAGCTTCAAGTCTCCATCTCCAATCTTCTTCAAGGATTCTCCAAAGTCAAGGTATGTGGGTTTCTTTCATGGGTTCCTTTCACCCATGATACATAAGCTTCCTTTTACTTAAAATTTCATGATTTAAAGTTGATTTATTCATGGGTCTTACTTATTGTGAATTTAACTGCACACTATGTTGGGATTTCATGAAATTATAGTTGTTTTAGCATGTTTTGAGCAATAAATCTAAGATCTATTGTGAGATTTGATGAAAGGTATTGATGTATATTGCTTGAGGGTGCTACCAAATATCTTTTGATAGTTTTACATTGAATTTCTAGCACGATCACACTCTTGAATTGCATAGTTTTACACTAGCACAATACACCCGCCAAGTGTTTGATAAAATATCCGATTATAGTTTCTTGAGGAATTAAAGGTCCAATGCATGTCTTATGAGTTGAGTGACTATATGATGATGAAAAGAACGTATGTATATGATATTCTCCTATATAGTGTTTGAATGTGATCATGTCCGACTCGGGGGGGACAAGAGCCCGGGTAACCATGTTGAGGGGCTTGTACCTTGATAGTCAATCAAGGAGCTAATGCCTTGATAACAGGATTGAGGGGTTAGTACATCAATCACCAGGGGTGGTAGGGTATGACTATCCACCAACCAAGAAAAGGGTTTGTACCTTGATAACCATGTCGGGGGGTTTGCACCTCGGTCACCAGGGGTGGTAGGGTGTGACTATCCGCCAACCAACCAAAGGGGTTTGTATCTTGGTAATTTACGGGCTTTATAATGTTGATCTCTTCTTACACTTAGTATTATATTATACGTAAGCATGTTTTTTACTTAAGCATTGATCATAAATACCATATTGCTACTATGCTATCTATTGCCTACTATTATGCATTTTGGGTATGATGCCTATTCCTTGTTGCATTTCATTTTGAGTACTACACCTACATGATGTTACCATGTAGGAACCAGATGCCCGCTTGATCATGCTCCTCCACGTGGCTAATACGATCTCTCTAAAGCTTGTCAGTGAGCCCTCCATTTCGGGGACAATGTTTATGATCTCATGCTATGTTCTAAGACTATGTTTCCTTTATACATGTATTGACTATGAGGGTGAGCTTGATTTTTTCTCTTGGCCCCTGCTTTTATCTACGTAGTAGAGGTGTTGTTGGACATGTTATGTATAATGCTATGAGCTTTGACTCTCTCTTGACTCTTGATGTTTATGATATGAAAGTTTTGTTTTAGCCCCGTTTACCCCTATTCACTATTCTTATTGTATTTTATTGCTTCCACAACCAAAGATGTGTAATGATATGTCAAGATACTTGCTTGGGGTCCCTTTAGGTTCCTCATATGTCGTGTCACGTCTAGGCCCTAAGATTGGGTCATAACAAACTTGGTATCAGAGCATTAGGTGGTTAGATCCTCAGAGTCCAACACACCGCGTCAATTACAATCTTATTCATGGTTGTGTTGTGCACCACAACTATGAGTAAGAGGATTTGAGATGTTTTAGGAAATGTTTCACTTCTTCTTACTCGATGTCATGCTATAGAAGTTAAGGTAAAGTTTTCTCCCAAACGATTGTTCTTTGCTATGCTAGATCGTGCCTAATACAAGAGGAAGAAGAGATCGCACGCTGAGGGATGACCGGCTCATGGTAAGCTTCGAGATGCTCTTACTTTGGCTGCACAAGTTGTGACTAATCAAGCCAATAAAGGGGCCCAAGCCCCTTATGCTCCTACACGTCATCTCGGGTGAGAGACTTCATGATGATGAATCCCCCAAAATTCTATGGGTCAAAGGTAGATGAGGACCCTCAAGAGTTCATTGATGAGATCTAGAAGATTTTGGCTATTATGGGTGTTAGATCGGAAGAAGGCGGAGTTGGTGGTTTACCAACTCAAGGGGATGGCACAAATATAGTTTGATCAATGGAAGGAGGAGAAGGGAATCAATAATGTTGTGCTTCGGGAGGAGTTCAAGGCAGCTTTTCTTAATTGGTTCTTCCCTCTTGAGCTTAGAAGCCAAATTGGTGGAGTCTATGAATTTGAGACAAGGGTCTTTGAGTGTGAGGGACTATGCCCTCAAGTTCAATCAACTCTCTAAATCTGCTCCCCACTTGGTGGCCGACCCAATGTCTAGAATGAATAAATTTGTGATAGGTGTTTCTAATTTGGTGAGTGAGGAATGTTGGTCCGCTATGTTGATTAGTGACATGGATTTGTCCTGGTTGGTGATCTATGCCGAGCAAATGGAGGAGGAAAAGTTGAGAAAGAGAAGGGGTAATGAGGCCAAGAGGACCCGCTTTGAAGGTAGGTTCCAAAGTCGAAAGGGTGGCCAATTCCATAAAGGCCAAGGGTTTACTCAAGCTTCTAATAAGGGGTTTGCCAATGACTTCCCAAGTGCCCAAGGTGTTAGCAGTGTGGTCCCTAATGGCTGTTGACACCCAGTTTTTATCCTTCACCGGTGTCAAAATAATCACCCAGTTCTATTTTGTTTTAATGAGTCTTTTTAAACAATATTTTTCAAAAAAAAGTAAAAAAATAATTTTTCGCCGGGTGCGTGCCCATTTCACAAAAACCCCCACACCTTCTTCTTCTCTCCATTTCTCTTCTTCAATGCCAAAATACCCAAAACCAAACCCTAAGCGATGCCGCTTGATGGAATGCGGTGCCGCACCGTTTCGCCGACTGTGCTATAATACTGTTAGCTGTTACTTTCGTCGATGAACAGTGCTGATTCTGTTCTGGTTTAGCATCCTGGTTCTGTTTCCTTTTAGTTCTGCTGCGTTTCAAGTTTTCCTCATTAGGGTATTTTGTCGACGACAAATGTAGAATCTCATTGAAACTCCCTTTACCCATAGATACTGACCCTGCCATAACTGCATATGCTTGCTTCTAATACCTATTTTCTATTTACTGTTAAGTTATTAAGTGTTAAATGGTACTGAAATGGTTTTGCCAGTTTAAATACATGCTGTAATACCTCATTCTCATCTTTATTTAAGTCTCCCGTATTGTGACTGGAGGAGGTAGATAGAGCTATATCGAGATATTCTTGTTTTGCATTCAATCGCTTTAATTGAGTTGCTCTGTTGAGACTGCACTGTGGGGATAGTGTGTTGATCATATCAGACTGAAATCGGTTCCAAAAGCATTAAAAGGATGCATCTTGACTGCTTTATGATTTGACGATTAACTCTTCTAGTTGAATTTTAGTTTTCTTTGCTGAAAATAGTTCCAAATGGTGAGTTAAACCAAGAAATATGCACTCGTGATACTGTATACTAGTTTGGTTGCAAGTGTTGTCGTTTTTGTCACTTTTATTTCGTTGTTAAGCTTTTAAGAACCAAACTAGTGGTGAAACGATTTCATCTCAAATACATGCTGCCTGTTAGGCTAGTGGTCTTGGGTTCTTCAGACGTTATCAATTTTCTTTTCTGAGATATGATCTTCTTAGTATGTCTCTTAAGGCTACTTATTTTATTCTTTGTTTAGTTCTTCCGAGATTCTGAGTCCCCTTGATTATCAATAGCCATGTGCATGTTTAAACAGTTTCAATTAAGTTTGGTTCAGATTTGCTATTAGCATTTAAAGTTCGAACATGTCGTAGTTTACTTTTGAGCGTTGATTGTAGTCAGATAGTGCATTGATGTCTTACCACTGTCTCTGCTCTTTTTTTTGCTTTAGTCTTTTTTTTGGTATATCAAGTTTGAGTGATAACCTATCAGTCCGTTATAATGTATGGAGTTTGTCTTAAAATCTTTCCGATTATATTTCGAAAATGAGATCATGTTGTACTTTGCTTGTATTCTGTTAGCCGTTGCCTGTTTGGCTTCTTTGTGATTACAACTTGTCAAGTGTTATGTCCGAATCATTCTCCCCAAGATCTATTTGTTTTGATCTGCATTGTCTTCAGGAATTTGTTTAAAGCTGCTCAAAGTGTTCATATGCTTCCCTGTTGTGTTGAAGTTCTTCATATTATTATTTTCAACTATATTTCTAATTCAAACTGTCATATTTATTCTCATATCATACTGCATCATTATGAATATGAAAATCGGTACTTCCTTTTGTTTCAGACATTAGCTACAACACACCTATATGTCTCTATGTTATTATACTCTTCATATTAAGTATTTTCAAGTTACTCATACCTTTCTTTCTTTTATTGCATGTGAAATCCCCTCCGAGTTCGTCGTGGACTTCTCATCCATTTGCATTTCATTGGGCTATGGAGGCCCGACCTCGCTTCGTCAAATATGAAGAAGCAGTCTATAGAGCCGCGGAGCCAATTTACGAATATGCCCTAGCATTAAATGGGATAAAGGCCCAAAATTGTTCCAACTTTCTCCTTTGATTTTGTTGTTTATATATTATGTGATTGGATG
>JAABOM020117186.1:0-23129 GCA_011800125.2 Solanum clarkiae | reverse complement strand
TACACATTCTAAGGGACCCATCCTTCTTTTTCACAAACAACACCGGGGCACCCCAAGGTGATTGGCTAGGCCTAATACTCCTTTACCTTCTCTTGATGATACCTGGACTGAAGATCAATCTTAGAGAAATGGCTAGCATTTTGCAATTGGTCAAACAAATGATCAATCCTTGGAAGAACATGCCTATTCTTAATTGTGACCCTATTAAGTTGTCGGTAGTCAATACACATTCTAAGGGACCCATCCTTCTTTTTCACAAACAACACCGGGGCACCCCAAGGTGATTGGCTAGGCCTAATAAATCCCTTCTCCAATAAGTCCTTCAATTGTTCCTTCAACTCCGCCAGGGCTATACGGTAAGGGGGATAGAAATGAATTGAGTATCGGGAAAGAGATCTATACAAAAATCTATTTCCCTTTTAGGAGGAACATTGGGAATTTCATTTGGGAAGGCATCAAGAAACCCATTTACAACCGAAACCGACTCTGTGGGAAGGACTTTGGACTCCATATCCCTAACCCTAACAAGATAGTAAAGACACCCCTTATAGATCAAATTACAGGCCTTAATGCAAGAGATGACTCGACCACCATATCATGACTCTCCCACTCAAGGATGGGTTCATTTGGGAATTGGAATTTGACCCTATGGGTTCTATAATCAATAGAAGCATAGTATAAATGCAACCAATCCATCCCAAGAATGACATCAAAATCAACCATGTCCAATTCAACAAGATCACAAGGCAATATTATATGAAAAATGAAAATGGCACAATCTCTATGTATCTTTCTGGCACCAACAGATGCACCAATAGGAGTAGACACCTTATATGGCTCATGCAATAATTCAGGCTCAACATGGAACTTTTTGGTAACAAAGGAGGTAACAAAAGAAAGAGAAGCACCCAGATCAATCAATGTATATACATCAAAGTCAATGATTTTCAACATATTGGTAACAACATCGGGGACCTCGTCAACCCCTTGCCTCCCATGGAAAGCATAAAACCGATTGTGCATTGGGGTACCATCTTGTCGACCATCTCCCCAAAGGAACCACATTAGCACCTTGTGGACGAACCTCCTTACATTTGTTGTTATTTGGAGGGCAGTCACCCTTTTTTTGACCCACTTCCCCACAACCTAAGCACACATTAGTATCTCTCAAGTATCGGCCCTTCTAACCCTTACTACACCTTGGATATACCTCATTAGGAACCACCACACCAACACCTTGGGTTCTTATGAAGTCTTTGGCAAGTCCCCTATTAGAAGCATGAGAAGACCCTTGGCCTTGGTGGAACCGGCCACCCTTCCAGCTTTGGAACTTCCTATCAAAAAAGGGCCCTCTTGGCATCATGACCCCTTCTCTTTCTCATTTTCTCCTCTTTCATTTGCTCGGCATAGGTCATCAAACGTGAAAAGTCCATGTCACTAATCAATATGGTGGACCAACACTACTCACTAACCAAGTCGGAAACACCCATCAAAAATTTTCTCATCCTAGATCTTGAGTCGGCTACCAAGTGTGGAACATACTTCTGTAGTTGATTGAACTTGAGGCAATACTCCCTCACACTCATAGAACCTTGTCTCAAATTCATAAATTCTTCCAACTTAGCTTCCCTAAGTTCAAGGAGGAAGAACCGATTAAGGAAAGACACCTTGAACTCCTCCCAAAGCATCACATACTTGACTCCTTTTTCCTCCTTCCATTGGTTATACCATATTTGTGCCACCCCTTTGAGTTGGTAGACTTCCAACTCCACCTTATACTTCGATCTCACACCTATGATAGACGAAATTTTGTAGATCTCATTAATGAACTCTTGAAGGTCCTCACTCACATTTGACCCAGGGAATTTGGGGGGGTTTATTCTCATGAAGTCTCTCACTTAAGAAGCCGGTGTAGGAGAATAAGGGGCTTGGGCCCCTTGGTTTGCTTGATTAGCCACCCACTTGTGCAAGCAAAGTGAGCACATCCCGAAGCTCTCCACTGGCCGGTTCTTCTTCAGGTGTGCGGGATCGGCTTCCCCTCGTGTTAGGCATGATCTAGCATAGCAAAGGACAATCGTTAGGAGGAAAACCTTACTTCAACTTCTATAGCATGACATGGAGTAAGAAGAAGGGAAAAATTTCCTAAATGCCTTATAGCTTTTGGCTCATAGTTGTGGTGCACAACACAACCATGAACAAGACTCTAATCGACGCGATGTGTTAGACTCCGAGGATCTAACAACCTAGTGCTCTAATACCAAGTTTGTCACGACCCAAGCCTAGGGCCTAGGCATGACACAGTGCAAGGGGAACCTGAAGGGACCCCAAGAAAGCTTTTTAGAACATCATTACATATCCTTGGTCATGGAAGCAACAAAACAAGATTCAAGAGATAATAAATCGGGTTAACTAGGACTAAGGGAGTACTTTCATGTCATAGACATAAAGAACAATGGATTCAAGGCTCATAACATAGATACGTAATATGTCCAACAACACCTCTACTACACAGACAAGAGTGGGGGCCAATGAAAAGCAATCGGGCTCATCCTCATAGTCAATACATAAATGAAAAGAAGATAGTTTAATTATATAGCAAGGAATCTGTTACACCCCAAAGTCCCGTTAAGGCGGACTGGCACTCATTACCGATAAGGCTTCGGAGAACCAACCTGTATCCATACGCTTTCTATACATATTATAAGGGATTTCTACATTCAACATGCCTTTAAGAAAGTAAATGGTAATAATAAGCCGAAAGGAAATGCATATGGCTAGGCCATTGGGGTCACGTTGTCTAAAGTATGAGACATGACCACACTTTAATTTACATAGTCTACAAAGCCTCTAGATAAGGAAAACTATCTGACAGGGTCTGGACAGGCCCCCGCCTCAACTAACTATATAATGCAAAAATATAAGCTCTAGAAACACAAAGCTCCGAAGCAACCTAAAGCTTGGTAACAACAGCTAGATACCCTGTACTTCTACTAGGGTGATCTACTAGCACATGTACCTGCAGCATGAAACGCAGGTCCCCCATAAGGGACGTCAGTACTAGCTAATGTACTGAATATGTAAGGTAGGAAATACTGTATATGAAGTAACAACTCAAATGAAACTATGCACTAGTGTAGGATAAGAGACCACCTGTAGTTATACTGTGGGATCCTGTACTTTATGTTCTTTTTATTACTTTACCTTTACTGTATAATCTGTGCACAGCATGTAATACAAATGACCAGTTGATCAGTGGTAAATCTATATCGAGATCGGCCCTGGCTAGACTTTTTCTTTCACCCCTTGGGCTACCCCCCATGATAGGATCGACTCTGGCTAGGTGATTCTTCCACCCCTCGGGTTACCACCCATCAATAAGCAATATACTTTATCTTTCAATTTCTTTTGAGATGATTCTTTTGGTGGTCATAATATTGGATCTACAGGACTGTAGATTTAGCATGTGACCATGTAAATAATCATATAAGACAATACGACAATGAAAAGATTACATTACACAAATAATGAAATGCATATGAGATGAAACAACTCGTGAACTTTATTTAGCAAGAAGAACCCATGTATCTTGGTATAGGTTTGAAGGTGACTATGTATGGAGTATATGAACATGTGAAAAAGTGGATACATGGTTAATAGTTGTGTCGGAGTTGGTAAGTTCCTTTATATGCCAAGGAAGAATCTAGATTTCATGCCTAATAATATGAAATCGAGTAGCCTTACATATCTCGCTGTACGACCTCGCTATTACCTCGAAATAACCTTCCCTTCCTCCAAATATTTATCCATAATATAGTAGGTGATAAAACTAGTATTAGTAGACAATAGATACATCTTGGCAGCCCAATCTCATAAAAAAATAACATACGGGTAGCAAGCGTATAATTATAAACCCGAGCGTATCCTTTCAACCTTTCCGCCTCTAATTGTATTTTCAAATACACATTCTTATATAGATATCATGTGCAGACTATTTTAGTCCTATAATAGTCTTATAACATCCCACAAAGCACAATGCATAATAATTATACAAAACATACAAGTAGGCGGCATAACATTACGTCGTCTCGCTACATTTCGATGTCAACAATCCCCAATCTGTTTCAACTTCAACCAAACTGCATATAACAGACTTACACATACAATCAGACTTCAAACTATCCAAAAATATTTTCCAAGTATATGGAGGTCATGGAGCATCAATTCCCAACCACCAGTCCACAAGTTCATACTAAGAACATAATTACGATATCATATAACAACTCACTCTTGCGGGCTGTAAATAAGGTGCAGCAGCCTGGTTACATCACTAACAAGATATACCTTGTTAAGAACATAAGTGTTACTTTATAACTCAGCCAACCAAGAAGAGAAAGCCTCTTAAGTAATAAGAAAAATGCACCACAATCTCAGGACACATGCTGTCCAAATTTCTAGCACAAGCATAACTAGCATATACTTCTTGTTTTTCATAAACAAACCATATGTGTACACAAGTATCATTACTTACCCTTAACTTCAAGGTTTAGGCTTGCTTTAGGAATCCTTGTAAGGTTGTGAGAGCTACTTTTCACACGTTGAAAGAGAGCAAAGAATAACCAAGAAAAGCAGTTATTTTGTCCAAATTAAAATGGCTTAAAGGAGCTGTTTTAAATCCTTTTTAAAGGGGGATTTTGGCCGAACTACTAGGGAAATTTTATCCTTACTTTATTAAGATAGTGATGTAGCTTCTTGCCCCTTTCACTGGGCCTTATTGGGTTCAAATTGGTTGGGCCTTGGCTGCCTACTTTTCCCTTTTCTCCTTACTTAGTTTTGGCCCAATTCACCAAGTAAGTTGCATTTTACTTGGGCTGAAAATATTGTCCATTTACAATGTTAAAACATGGGCTAAAGTTACACCATTAACACGGAATTTATTCATAATTGGACTTGGAAAAATTCGACGTTGGGCCTCGTCTCCGTCTAGCTAAAAAATTTAAGCTAAGCAAGTAGGTGACTCACCTGCTAGCTTCCTAAGTCCTACAAGAACATCACTTCTCCCACTACATTTAAGGATGTGATCTTCTCAATTTGACTTGAACTTGTATAAACTTGACCCTCTTAAACATTACACATACATATCGCTCTCTAATATGAGATTAAAGTATTTTTAAAAATGGGTGCTAATTGACCAAATCATATCATGTTTCATTTGTATAGAACTAGTGAATGTAAGATGTGGGGTGTTACATCCTCCCCTCCTTAGGAATATTCGTCCTTGAATGCTAGCACAATTGGATAGCTTAACCATGTTAAACGCAATAGTCATTCAAAAACATGTACCTAGTAAGGCCTCGATTCTGCATGATGCATTTCCTCTTTAGTTTCAAATAAGTAAGAGTATTTTGATTTCATCGCGTCCTTAGCCTCCCATATTATCTTTTCTGCTTTCTAGTTTCTCCAAAGTACTTTTACTGAAGTTATTTCTTAATTCCTTGGCTTCTTAACTTGATGATCTAGAATAGAAATAGGTATCGCTTCATAGGTAAGATCTTCTGTAACCTGCACATCTTCAATATGAGTGATACAGGATGGGTTACCTATGCATTTTCAAAGCATTGAGACATGAAAAACTGGATGAGCAATGAAAGCTCTTGGGGTAGCTCTAGTTCATATGCAACCTGCCCAAACTTTTTAATAATTCTAGATGGCCCTATGTAATATTCGCTCAGTTTTCCTTTCCTACCAAACCTCATAACCCTTTTCATTGGAGACACCTTTAAAAATACCCAATCCCCTACTAAGAATTCCAGTCCTCTCCTCCTAGCATCCGTATATGATTTGTGACAATTTTGGGCTGTTTCTAGCTGTTGTTGTATTACTCTAACTTTTTTTGTGTCTTGTTGTACTAGATCTGGCCTAAGCAAGGTGGTTTTACCCACTTCAAACCATCCAATCAGTGACCTACATTTCTTTCCCTACAAAGCTTCACAAGGTGCCATATTGATACTTGAGTGGTAGCTTATTATTATAGGAAAATTCAATAAGTGGCAAATGATCCACCCAACTACCATTAAAGTCCAATCCACAAGCTTGCAACATATCTTCAAATATTTGAATGGTGCATTCTGCTTGACCATCTGTTTCAGGGTGGAAAGTTGTACTCAATTTCACTTGTGTCCCTAAACTCCTTCAGAAGGACTTCCAAAACTTTACAGTAAATTGAGCTCCTCGATTAGATATAATGGAGATTGTGACTCTATGTAGCCTGACAATCTCTTTGAGGTATAGTTTGGCATATTCTTCAGCTGTATAATCACTCCTGGGTGGCAAGAAATGTGCTGACTTTATGAGTCTGTCAACTATTACCTATACAGAGTCAAACTTCTGAAATGAGTGAGGCAACCCGGTAACAAAGTCATATTGATCATATCCCACTTCCATGTTGGAAGCTCTATATGTTGCATATAACCTCCTGGCTTTTGGTGTTCTACTTTCACTTGTTAGCAATTTGGACATTGAGCAACAAAATCTGTAAGGTCCTTTTTCATGTCTCCCCACCAAAACATTCCCTTCAGGTCATGATACATCTTACTTGATCCTAGATGGATGGAATATCTAGAATGATGGGCTTCTTCCATTATCTTCTTCCTTAGTCCATTAATATCAGGCACACATAATATATTTTGGCAATGAAGTACTCCATTTTATGTAAGGTCAAAGCCCTTCATTGTACCTTGACTCACCTTGTCTTTAAGTCATCATAAAACAAGATCCTCGGATTGTTTTTCTATCACCTACATTACTAATGAAGATGTTGCTGCATTATGTACAACAAGCCCTTCCTTTGGGGTTTCAAAAAGGTGAACTCCAAAACTAGCTAGTTGACGTAGATCCTTAGCCACCCCTTGACTTACCACGACCTGATCACCAATATTCATGATTTCCTTACAACTCAAAGCATGAGCTACCACATTTGCCTTCCCTAGGTGGTAAAGTATATCAACATCATAATCCTTTATTAGCTCTTGCCATCTTCACTATCTTAAGTTTAGGTTTTTCTGCTTAAAGACGTATTGTAGGCTCTTATGATCAGTATATATTTCAACGTGAACCCTATACAAATAATGGTGCCATATTTTCAGAGCAAACAAAACCACTGCCAGCTCAAGATCATATGTTGGGTAGTTTTTCTCATGTGGTCGTAGTTGTCTAGAGGCATAAGAAATTACCCTACCATGCTGTGTAAGTACATACCCTAAGACAACTCCTGAAGCATCTTAATACACTTCATACCCCTCGGTGCCTTCTGGAAGTATTAGCATAGGTGCAGAAGTTTTTTCTGCTTTTCAACTCTTGGAAGTTCCTTTCACATACGTCATTCCATTGGAACTTGGTTGCCTTATGTGTCAACTTTGTTAGAGGTGCAGAAATAGAAGAAAAAACTTCAACAAACCTGCTGTAATAACCTACCAAACCTAGGAAGCTTCGAACTTCCATGGGTGTTGTTGGTCTTGGATAATCTTTCACAGCCTCTATCTTT
Source organism: Solanum clarkiae (assembly GCA_011800125.2). NCBI lineage: Eukaryota > Viridiplantae > Streptophyta > Magnoliopsida > Solanales > Solanaceae > Solanum > Solanum clarkiae. Next base: position 15,589 of record JAABOM020117186.1, on the reverse strand, counting down.
TGTGAATCAACCCTTATTCCCTCATCGGACACAATATGGCCCAAAAATGCCATTGATTTTAGCCATAATTCACATTTAGAAAACTTGGCATACAACTGTTGATCACAATGAATTTATAAAACTTGTAGTAAGTGATTTGCATGGTCCTTTTCTGATCTTGAATATACCAAAATGTCATCTATATATACTATCACGAACATATCAAAGAATGGCTTGAATACCCTGTTCATCATATCTATAAAAACTGTTGGTGCATTCGTTATCCCAAATGATATAACAAGAAATTCAAAGTGACCATAGCGTGTCCTGAAAGCTGTCTTGGGTATATCTTTCTCCTTCACCCTCACTTGGTGATAACCTGATCCCAAATCAGTTTTTAAAAAGTATTTGGCACCCTGTAACTGATCAAATAAATCATCAATCCTGGGAAGATGGTATTTATTCTTAATTGTCACCCTATTCAATTGTTGATAATCGATACACATTCTCAAGGTGCTACCCTTTTAACGTACAAATAACACTAGTACACCTTAAGGGGACACATTAGGTCTTATAAAACTCTTCTCTAATAAGTCTTTTAATTGCTCTTTTAATTCATGTAATTCTGTCGGGGCCATTCTATATGGAGGGATAGAAAAGGTTGAGTGTGTGGAAGTAAGTCAATACCAAAATAGTAAGTCAATACCAAAATCTACTTCTTGTTCTGGATGTGAGCCTAGAGATACTTCAGGGAACATATCAACAAATTCATTCACTACTGGAACTGATTGAAGAGTTAGTGATTCTGTCTCCATATCTCTTACTTTACAAAATGACATATATACCCCTTAGACATCATCTTTCTGGCCTTAAAATAAGAGATAAACTTATCTTTTGGCGTACCAACATTGCCTTCCCATTCAAGAACTATCTCATTTGGAAAGTGGAAGCACACTTTCTTAGTTCAGCAATCCACGGTGGCATGGCAAGAAGCAGCTAACCAATCCATACCTATTATAACATCGAATTTCACCATTTCTATCTCAATAAGGTCAACCAATGTGTCACAGTCACAAACAATTATTGCACAGTCATAATAAACCCTTCTAGCCATAATAGACTCACAGGTTGGTGTAGACACTTCAAATGATTTGTTAAATAATTTGGGTGTTCTCTTAAGCTTCCCAACAACTAATGGAGTGATGTATTATAGTGTAGAACCAAGGTCAATTAATGCATATACATTGTGTGAAAAGATGGACAATGTACCTGTGACCACATCGGGTGAAACTTCCAAATTTTGCCGACTCCCCAGGGCATAAGTACGATTCTGGACTCCTTGAGCTAACTGCCCCTCTAATACCTCTACGACGACCTGTAGGTGCTTATTGACCCCTACGTAAAGGAGGAACTAGTGATGATGATGTAATAGCTGATCCAGTAGGTTATACTATATCCCCCATACGTCTCCTTGGGTAATCTCTCATCATATGCCCTGACGCACCACACCAATAACAAATGTTTGTCCCAACATGACATATACCTAAATGACCTGTTCCACACCGCTTATAAGACTGCCTAGGAGTCATTTGTTGTCCTGTTGAATATCTTGTTGTCCATGCACCTTTTCCCTTATCTCACTGACCAAACTGATTACTTCTAGAACCTTGAAGTTGTGGTGGAGCACTGGCTACAGAATAGGAGGATGATGGCCTAGGAGATCTATTAGAAAACTGAGGCCTAAGCTCACCTCGAGACATTGTGAACTGCCCCATAGATTTAGCCCTTTTGGCCTGCCCCCTTCCAACTCTCCTTCTTCTTTGCCTCTCATCCTCTAATTTCTGTGCAAAAGCTAGCATCCTTGCTATATCCATGTCTTTATTCAAGGAAACAATGGTATAATCTCTGACTAGATACATATCCAATCTATCCACACACTGATGAACTCGATCTGCCATAGTAGCAACTACATTAGGAGCATACCTGGCTAGGGAATTAAATTGAAGGCTATACTCCCTCATGCTCATATTCCCTTGATGGAGGTTCAAAAACTGATCTGCACAGGCCTCTTGGATCTTTAATGGCAAGTAATGGTCAAGAAATGCCTCTTTGAACTCCTTCAAGGTAGTTGGAGGTGCATTCATACCCTTAGATTGCTTCCAAGCTTCATACCACAACGTAGCCACACCCTTCAACCTATATGTCACTAACTCGACAACTTCTGTACTACTCACATGCATAACATCTAAAGTGCGTTGAATCTTACCAATAAAGTCTTGTAGATCTTCATTAGGATCTTACCCAGTGAAAGATGGATGGTCCAAATTAAGGAAGTCATATATCCTCATGCTAGCTGCCCCATTCGCACCACCTGCACCTATAACTGGACCTTCGTGTCCTTGACCTTGGCCAGCAACTATACGAGTCAATAGTTGGACTGCATTTCTCAGATCCTTCATAATAGCATCGATAGGTGGTTTTGGGGAATTTCACTACTTCCTGGTTCATCAGGAGCTAGAGGAGTTAGAGAGGTCCATGACATATACTCTTCTTGAACCTTATTTCGTTATCTCACCCTACTTCCACCATTTCTACTTCCTTCCCTTTACCTTTGCTTTTCCTAGTTTCTGGCATACTTGTTGTACAAAACAATTTAGGAGTTAGACACAATCCACCTATTACACTTAGCAGTATGGCACGATCTAAAGAATGGAAAGAAAGTAATAACTCCTAAATGCCATGTAGCCTCCTGCTTAAAAATGTGGTGCACAACATATCGATAGAGAAGACCCTACAACAGACATGGCTTTATAGACTCCCTAGGATGACCCGCTTTGATACCACTTTTGTCACGCCCTAAAGTCTCGTTGAGGCGGACTGGCACCTGTTGCCGATAAGGCTCTGGAGAACCAACCTGTATCCATGTGCTTTCTATACATATTATAAGGGATTTCTATATGCAACATGCCTTTATGAAAGTAAACAGTAATAACAAGACAAAAGGAAATGCATATGGCTAGGCTGTTAGGGCCACATTGTCTAAAGTATGAGACATGACCACACTTTAATTTACGTAGTTTACAAAGCCTCTAGATAATAAAAAGTATCTGATAAGGGTCGGGACAGGCCCTGCCTCGACTAACTATACAATACAAAAATATAAGCTGTAGACATACAAAGCTCCAAAGCAACCTAGAGCTTGGTAACAATAGTTGGATACCTTGTACTCCTACGGGGAAGATCTACTAGCACCTGTACCTACAACATGAAACGCAGGTACCCCATATAGGATGTTAGTATGAGATAATATACTAAATATGTAAGGTAGGAAATACTATATATGAAGTAACAACTCAAATGAAACTATGCACTAGTCTAGGATAAGAGACCACCTGTAGTTATACTATAGGATCCTGTACTTTATGTTCTTTTTATTACTTTACCTTTACTGTATAATCTGTGCATAACATGTAATATAAATGACCAGTTGATCAGTGGTAAATCTATATTCGGATCGGCCCTGGATAGGCTTTTCCTTTCACCCTATTAGGCTAACCCCCATGATAGGATCGGCCCTAGATAGGTGATTCTTAAACCCCTCGGGTTACCACCCATCAATAAGAAATATACTTTATCTTTCAATTACTTTTGAGAAGATGCTTTTGGTGGTCATAACATTGGATATATAGGACTGTAGACGTAGCATGTGACATGTAAATAATCATATAAGACAATACGACAATGAAAAGAGTATGTTACACAAATAATGAAATGTGTATGAGATGAAACAACTCATGAACTTTATTTAGCAACAAAAACACATGTATCTGTATGCAGATTCGAAGGTAAATATGTATGGGAGCATATGAACCTCTGAAAAAGTGGAGACATGGTTAATAGTTGTGTCAGAGTTGGTAAGTGCCTTTATGTGCCAAGGAAGAATCTAGATTTCATGCCAAATAATACGAAATCGAGTAGCCTTACATATCTCGTTGTACAACCTTGCTATTACCTCGAGATAACCTTCCCTTCCTCCCAAAATTTTATCTATAATATAGTACGTGATAAAACTAGCATTAGGAGCCAATAGATACATCTTGGTAGCCCAATCTCATAAGAAAAACAACACACAGGCAGGAAGCGTATAATTATAAACCCGAGCGTATCCTTTCAACCTTTCCGCCTCTAATCGTATTCTCAAATACATATTATCATAGACATATCATGTGAAGTCTATTTTAGTGCCATAACAGTCTTACAACTGCCCGTAAATCACAACACATAACAATTATACAATACATACAAGTAGGCGGCATAAAGTTACGTCGTCTCACTACATTTCGATGTCAACAATCCCAAATCTGTTTTAACTTCAACCAAACTGCATATAACATACTTACACATACAATCATCCTTAAAACAGTCCAAAAATAGTTCCAAAATAGATGGAGGTCGTGGAGGAATAATTTCCAACCACCATCCCACAAGTTTGTACAAAGAATACAATTACCATATCATATAAGAGCTCGTTCTGGCGGGCTGTAAATAAGGTGCAGAAGCCTGGTTACATCACTTAAAAAATAAAACTTGTTAATAACATAAGTTTTACTTCATAACTTAGCCAACCAAGAAGAGAAAATCCTCTCAAGTAACAAGAAAAGAGCGCAACAATCCTTAGGACACATACTGTCCAAATTTCCAGCAAAAGTATAACTAGCACATACTTCTTGTTTTTCATAAACAAACCATACTGTGTACACAAGTAACATTACTTACCTTTAACTTCAAGGTTTAGGATTGCTTTATGAACCCTTGTAAGGTTGTGAGTGCTACCTTTCACACGTTGAAAGAGAGCAAAGAATAACCAAGAAAAGCAGATTTTTTGTCCAAATTAAAATGGCTCAAGGGAGATGTTTTAAATACTTTTTAAAGGGGGATTTTGGCATACCTACTAAGGCATTTCTAGCCTTACTTTATTAAGCTAGTGATATAGCTTCTTTCCCCTTTCACTTGGGCCTTATTGTGTTCAAATTGTTGGGCTTTGGCTGCCCACTTTTCCCTTTTCTCCTTACTTAGTTTTGACCCAATTCATCAAGTGAGTTATGTTATACTTGGGCCCTTTCTATACTATTCTTGGGCTGAAAATATTGTCCGTTTATGATGCTAAAACACAGGCTAAATTTACACCCTTAACATGGACTTTAGTCATAATCGGACTTGGACAAGTTCAACGTCGAGCCTCGTCTCCATCTAACTAGCAAATTAAAGCTAAGAAAGTTGGTGACTCACCTGCTAGCTTCCTAAGTCCAACAAGAACCTCGTTTCTCTCACTACATTTAAGGCCATGATACCCTTGATTTGACTTAAAACTTGTATACACTCGACCCTGTTAAGCGTTAGACATACATATCACCCTCTAATATGAGATTAAAGCATTTTTAAAAATGGGCGCTAATTTGATCAAACCATATCATGCTTCATTTGTATAGAACTAGTACATGTAAGATGTGGGGTGTTACAAAATCATAAGTAAAATCCCCAGAATGGAGGACTCACTAACTAGCTTGAGCGAAAATCGTATTAGTCACGTGAACGAGGAGGATGATCAAGCGGTGCGCCGGTTCCTACATGGTGATATCACGTAGGCGTAGAGTATACATTAGTACGTTTGAATGTACTAAGTATGTAGGATGCAATGCAGCAATAGATAGGCTTCACAGGCAAAATGCATAATAATCCTCAATGTGTAGCATAATAGCAAGATGGCATGTATGATTAATGCTTACGTAAAATATTCTTACATAGAGCATAATACATGTGTAAGAAGAGACCACTATCATATTGGTGGATTGTCGCACCCTACCACCCTTGGTGACTGGAGTACAAACCCCCCAACATGGTTGATGAATCATCACACCTTACCACCCGTGGTGACCAAGGTACAAACCTCGTGGCATGGTTATCAAGGTATAAACCCCTCATATATTTGAAAAGGTAAGAACCCCTTTTCACGGTTACCCGATGCACAACCCATGAGTAGGGCATGGTCATATTCCAGCATTATGTAGGGGCGACCATATATATACGTTCATTTCATCATCATTTCATCATTATTTCATCAACATTGAGCGTCCGTAAGAACTGGAAGACTCTTGTATGTATGGTAACCCTCTCTTACATTTCTCATCATATAGTCATTCAACTCATATGACATGCATTGAACCTTCAATTCCTCAAGAACCCATAACTGCATATTTTATCAAACACTTAGAGGGTGTGTAGTGCTAGTGTAAAATCATGTAATTCATGAGTATTATTATGCTAAAAAATTCAATGTAAAATCATTAATAGATACTTAGTAACACCCTAAAGCAATATACATCAAAACCCTTCATCGAATCTCACATTAGATCTTATAAAGTAGTCATAATTTCATAGACCCCAACATAGCATGCAGTGATTTTCCATAATAAATAAGACCCATTTGTAAATCAACTTTTAATCATGCAAATTAGGGTAAAAGGTAGCTTGTATCATGGGTGAAAGGGACCCATGACAGAAACCCATATACCTTAGCTTTGGAGATGAACTTGATGAAGATTAGAGATGGAGACTTGAAGCTTGAATGAGATCCTTTAAATCTAGATGAGTTTTGAGACTTGAATTTAGGAGTAAAATATTTAGCTAAGTGTTTGAATGAGTATTGAAGAATGTTTTGGATGATAAGAGGGTGAAAATGGCTAATTATAGGTATTTTCACGCTTGGGAACACTTAGACCCAAGACTTAAAAGTCTTGGACCAAATTCCAAATGTGGACAAAAAAATACATAGAGGCGCGCCTTTGGCGCATCGCGCTAGGGGCACGAAAACCTCTCTAGAAATCACATTTTACGATTTCCAAATTTTTACATAGTTCCTCTTAAATCAGGGTTAGACCTATTTTACACTCATTTCACGCCGTGAACAATAATATGAAGTTATATTTTCGATATCATGCGTGGATTTTAAGATATATGGAAATTACGATTTCGGGCACTTTTGAGGCACATTTTCGAACACTTTTTAGGTTATTTTCAGAGGCAGGAGTACGTGTCTCTCTCGACCTGTACCCACATGTAGAGGCCCCGTATACCATGGATCCCAGTATGATTAAGGCCGATGACAATCCGGTGGCCTTACAATGAGCAACTTCTTCTCCTATTTCGGATTCATTTCCTCCAGAGCCACATACTTAGGAGTCGAATCCAGGTACCACCAGCTCCACTCCTATTGCCCCGGAGCTTCCTCTAACTATTGATACTGATGAAATTCCATCTTCAGATGCACCTGCACCTGGACCCTCTACTACTCAGGTTGCCTCTGTAGACTATCCTCTTATGTCTGCTTTTGCTTTTTAGGGTTTAGTGTGCAGGTTAGCTAAGACAGAGCTCTAGATGAGTAGATTGATAAGCCAGATCAAGCCATGGGTTTGTCAGATGGTCCACAACTCAGAGGAGGGGGCCAGAGCATTTACTTTTGATATTGTAGATCGAAGAGTTGTTACGATGAATGCTTAGGTCAATTCCTTTGAGGATTGAGTTCAAAGTAGGCTTGAGGGTGCATGACCTGCTGACATGGTTGCCATGAAGGATGAGTTGGCCAAGTTTAAGGCTGATCTGATAAAGACGTTAGCAGCCCCAATAATAGTCCCGGAGATGGCACCAGAGGGTGATGCTGTGATCGATTTATTTGATGATTACCCGCATACCCATAGGAAGAGGCCTCTGGAGAGTGATGATGCAACTCTGAGCTAGAAGAGACCCAATACAGCTGATGAGGTGGTAGAGATGGAGGAGCGGATTACCGATGAGGTGGTTCGAGAGTCCTTGGCTATGGAGGCGATGAGGAAGGATCAGGAGCAACAAATAGCACAAGGAGTCGGTAGCTCAGGTATAGCTATAGCCCATACCATCAAGGAGGATAAAGTGCCCCAGGATCAAATAGATATCGATGCTTGACCACCGTGTATTTGATACTTTTGACCCCCCTCCCCTTCCCCCCATCCTTATTGATGCTTTTGGATACTTTCTTGTCATTATGGTTTTCTTTAGATAATTTATTTGGTTATTGATTTTATGAATGTTTTATTTTGGATGTTTGCTTTTGATCTAATTTGTTGGATGATTGGTTTTAATTTTGAATTTTTAAAGCTTATATATATACACACACTTTGCGGATGAAGTATCATTTTTGGTGGGGTGTGGGAAGTTATAGATATAAATATATACATATACACACACACTTTGTGGACAAAGTGTCATCTTTTGGTGGGGGTGTGGGAAGTTATAGACTAGGGTGAAGTCTAAGTAACCTTTTGTTCATAACTTTCTTAGTTTTTATCCCAATGTTTTTTGTCGTGTTTCCTTTTTCTTGTGGATAAGTTTATTTTCTGTTGCGCCAGCATGTTTAGGTGTTATAGATAATTTATAGATATATAGTAATTATTACTTTTGGCATATGAATATTATTGAATGATTTTTATGAATGTTTTGATAAATTGGGTACCCTCAAAATTTTTGGGATTGTTGGTTACCATTGTAATCTTGCATATGATTAATCTGCAATATTTGTTCTGATAAAGAGAAGGCAAGTGGATGCTTGAAGTATGATCTTTGACTCTATTTGATTGTATATGCTATGCCATGAGAAATGGATCTTAGACCATTGTTCTTTAGGTTAGTCCATTTGTGCCTAAATGACCTACCAAATGTAGTGGTTTAACCCTTGTTCCAAATGTTTGAGCTTTACATGTACCCGTTCTTTCTTGACACCTAGCTAGCCAAGCCTTGTTTTGTGAAATACCTTGATATTGAGCCTAGTCTATCCTGAAACATGTGAACCTTGTAGGTGGAATAAAAAGCCTAAGTTGAGGGTGGCTACCAAAAGTGGCCCTAGTTTAAGGAATGGATATTGTGTACTTCACCTCAGGCTAAAAGCTTAAGTTGAGAGTGACTTATGTTGTGGTAAAGTATTGAAAATGAGGTGATTAGTGGGGAAAGAAGGAAAGAAGAGCAAATCATGTGTTGGGTGAGATAAAAAGTAAGAAATGTTGCCTTGAATTGAAAAGAATAGCAAATTGAGTTAAAAAATGAGGCCTAACTGAAAAGAGGAAAAGAAAGCACCTAGAAAAGCTTGAAAATAGAGAATAAAGGAGGACATAATGAAAATAGCTGAGTTGTTGAGGTCAAAGTGTTGAAAAACATGGTCCAAGGATAACTTTTAGTTACTACTTGTCTAAAATTCCATACCAAAGCCCTATGAGACTGTGTTACAAACCTATAAAGTCCTAGAGTGATCCCAATTCAACTAGTCGACAGTTCGGAGTATGAGCATATGGGAAAGCCTATGGTGTTGGTTATCATGCATGAATTTCACTTGTGAGAGTGAGGATGCTTGCACAGTCCCTGAACTTTGAATGTATTTTTGAGTGAGATGGAAGGACTTCTTTTCTGTGAGGGCATATGCATTGCATGATTGGCATGTGACTTGTTTGGTGATTGTGAATTGTTGTTACTCCTTCTCTTGTCATAGTTGAATTGTTAGATGAATCATCATGTGTTAGTTTTCTTGGTGACTATTCAATCAGGTTTTGAAAATGAAAATTGGGTACCTGAGTTGGAAGTGAGTTATGTATATGCCATTAGGATAGTTGCATTGTGTTTCCTATTGTCTATTTAAATAGAGTCGTCACTTAAGGAGAATGAACAGTTCTAAGTTGAGGGTGTTGATGTGCTTTCAATTTACAACACATGTGATGACTAAAACATAGGATTTTGCATGTTTTTAATGCAATTTTTTTTTTATAGTTTTTATGTGCTGTTGTGTTCTTGCAGGAAATACAGGTTGACATGATTTTGGGGAAAATTGCAGATTTTAATGAAGTTTAGGACATACGAGCCACCCTACGAGTTGTAGCCCAAGCTATGAGTCATAATGTGCCCTCATAGCAAGAAACACTGTTCAAAATTAGGAGTTTTCATGATGAAGGTCAGCTATACGAGACCAGCCTATGAGTCGTATGTCTCATTACGACTCATAGGAGGGGACCTCATAGCCAAAAACAATATTGCCAAAATTTGGACCAAGAACTGCAACTAAGGACTACGAGAAGACATTAGAAGTCATAGATCAGACTATGACTCATAGAAATGGACAATAGCAGTCAAGTCTTAAATACCAAGTATTGATAAGAAAACCCTACTAAAACTCGTAGGTCACCCTACGAGTCATAACTGCGAACCTTACCTGCTGCTAGCTGTATTTTCTATTTTATTTTTAGGGTCTTTTTTTAAATAGTATAAATAGTTAATGATAGGATTTTTGAAAGGGAGATTCGACACTTCATAGATTATGCAACAACTTTGAATATTTTTAGAGAACTTTTCTATGGTTTAGTGTATATTTTAGTATTTTAATTTTGAAGACCCATTTTGGGGGATTTGAAATCACTTGTATTCAACTTCTATTAATCCAAGCTTGTGGTTTTAACATCAAGGTTGTTTTATTCTTCATTGTTATTGGATAATCACTAAACCATGTTTATTTCAATCATTGTTTGTGAGTTTTCCCTAGCCATGAGTGGCTAATCACCCACAAGTTGAGGTTGTGGGAACCATGAGGAGTTGAGTTGAAATAACCCAGATTTTCTTTGATTGGGTATTTGCATGTATGGTCTATTTCCCTTTATTTTGAATGTTGTTTGGTGGTGGCCAACACCAAACTCCACCTACTATCATGATCCCGATCAAGGTAATGACAAACAGGAAAAGGGAAGTAGATGAAAGAATTTGATTAATGTGTTTTCGTCTAATCAACTAAACCTGACCAAGGGGAGGTTGACTGGGACAACTGGTAATGATTAGTTGACACACCATGGTTGCCGACCAAGAGCCATGGTGAAATTCAACCTTCACCTTCACAAGAGGGCTGGAAGAACCTAAATTTCTGTCCTGCATATGATGTCTCAAATAAGGTTATGTTATCAGGGGTATTTGAGTTAATAAATTATGTGGAGCACAATTCCCAAGTTGTCCCTCAACTTGATCTTCTTCTTGCATTGGTAGTGTAGTATTTTAATTATCTTCACTTTGAAATTGCAAATCCCCTCCCCCATTTTAGAGAATATAGTTGATTGATTCTTGAAATGATTAGTAGTGAGTCAATATGGTCAACCCCGTATTCCCTGTGAATTTGACCCTAACCTCTGGTTAGATTTATACTTGATAGCAATTTCTTTACTGTTGGAGTGTGAACATCAAAGACCAGGTACAATTTGTAGAAATAATATGGGTCATAGACTAAGTTATAGGTACAAGTTCAGAATTAATATTTGTAGGCAAGGAACTTACGAAACCAGGTTACGAGCCATAATATAATTATGACCCATAAGTGGATTTGTCTAATGACATCCTAGAAAACCCTAAGTTTTTGAACTCAATTTACGAGGAGAAACTACGATCTGTGGATTAATCCACGGGCCATAGAAAACCTACATGTTGTAATAAAAAACAACAACATGGGTTTTCTAAAGATAGCAAAATGGTTCCATTAATCAATATCAAAAACGAGATCACGTCCAACAACAAGGTATATCAATTTAAACAACATCAAAGCAAATTCATGCACCCAATTCATCCCATAACATATTTTCATTGAGTTACCCAATACCTTTTATATATGAATCATCAATCTACCCCGTCATTATCAATTTAAATGCACATATCACTTCAACCACAATTGGACAAATAATGCAACATGCTATCATTCAACACATGCAATCACATGTCAATTACAATATAATATTTCAGTATAGTTCCAGTGACAAGTGAATTTATGATTTCAAACAACAACATGCCAAAATTTGTGGTCAATTAAATCAATTTTATTGTTTTGCCGTATGCATTGTTCAAGTTCAAATGCAATTACACAAATAGTTCCAAGTAACTAATACTCCTCTTATTTAGGCAATACCTAACATTAGAACATGAACATTGACATATCATTATCAGTAATGTCCTAACCTATTAACACAACTTCGGTGAAATATGTAAATTTAAGACAAGTACATACCAGAATTTTGATCAAATAGTCGAGACTTTGCAAGAGAAACCCAAAAAAGTAGAGCCCTAGGTGCCAGAGAGTGGCCAGAATTTGGTCAGAATTTTGGTTGAAAACAATGGCAGTAGTTGTGATGGTGGTTGGACTTTTTGAGGGAAGAAGGAAGGGCTTAGGATATTTGGTGAATTAAGAACACAATGAGTGGCAAATGTTTTTCCCCCCTTTTAATTCAACTGGCTGGGTCGGGTTTAATTAGGGTTCAAGTCCCACGAAACCTCGATTACAGGACATAACAAAAACTTCGGCCCCTAAGCCATAACTTTTATATCTAACAACACCTCTAGTATGAGTGAAACGGGGGCCAAGACATCTCCCGAGCATATTATCAAAAGATAAAAGAAGGTCTAAAATAGATAAGTCTTAGAAAAGCATAAAAGTAAAGTGGATGTTGTCTCAGAGTGGAGGACTCACCAATAGCAATGTTCAAACGATCTAGCTAGCAACATGGAGGGGGAGGATGAATAGGGGCTCCGATCCCTATATGGAGATCATGTAGGCAAAACTATGCGTTAGTACTTGGAATATAGTAATTATGGGGGGTGCAATGCGACAAGGATTTAAGTCATAATAATAAAGATGCATAATCATAATCAGTAGACATACGCTCAATATGACATGTATAATCAGTGCTTAAGTTAAATCATGCATGAAGATAATCAAACTTGTATAATATATCATACATATGTAGGAGCATACCCTAACCGAAATATAAGACCAAGCGAGCTACTAGTTGAAATTCTGATGTTGACTCCACATTGAATGAAGGAATGGTCTACTTGTCGAGGTAAACCAAACTTGACCCTACATAGTGGGTAACTTGTGATAGTTGGATCTACTAGTAAAATCCCATTTAGGGAAATAATATAAACCTATGGTAGCAAATAGTTAAGAGACCAACATTTTATATAAGGACCCCTTGGGTCGAGCCCCCACCTTAAGCCTCTTTCAGTGCTAATGCTAATCCCACAGAATACTTGAAATATTCATGAACTTAATCATAACTTGAATGATTTGTAAAAACATGATAATATGTCATGAGTAGCTTATTCAAATACTTGACCCCTACATGTAGCGTATACCTTGTACTAGAGGGTAAAAACAATGCATAGACTTGACCCCTTCTGTAGGCATCATATTACACATGAGGGTAGAGATCATAATATGCTTGACTCCTTCTAGTGAGAGTTGATACATGAGGGTAAAATAGTTGTCATGCTTGACCCCTTCATGTAGACAATATTTACTCACAAGAAGGTAGAAATATAGAAAATGGATCAACATTTTACTTGCAAATCATAGAGTATTTTCATTAGTTTAATACATGCTTGGGAGCCTATAATTTATCATAACTTACTTGTCTTGAAATTCATGTAATAATCTTGCATCAACATAATAATCCTTATCAAGTAGATTTAGTCAAACATGGTGGGTTTATGCACAAGTACTTAAAATCTTGCAACAAGACTATGAAACAAGAGAGAAGTAAAATCAATTCATTTAAAGTTATTCAAATCAACTCACTATTATAATAGTAAAACCCCTGTTTTGAGTATCAGAAAAACTAGCTAAACCGATAAGTTCCTTTATAGCTTTTCATGGCATAATAGAGAATAACTTTAATATCATAAAATCCATCACAAAGTTAAATCCCAACAATATTTTGGCATAGATCATCATTGCTTGAAGAACCCAATAGAAATCATATGTACAATGCATAATAATGTCATCATGAGCAAAAGTTCATAAATATCCATAAAATAATCCACAAATCCAAGTAGTTTGAGAAGAATATTGGTTGGGATTATGGGAAGAAAGGTTCCCACAATCAAACCCATATACCTTTGTGATAGGGTGACAAAACACCTTGGAAAATGATGAGAAATTTGGAACCCTAGCTTGCTCTTCTTGCTTGATGCCTTAAGGGAACTTGAGAGTGTTTCACATAGTTTAGAGACTTAGGGCTTTTGGGATTGAGAGGGAATAGGTAAATTAAGGTTGCATATACTGATAAGGGACATAGGTAGGGCCAAAACAACGTAGTTTGGACTTAGAAAAAGAGAAAAGGTCAAATTTATCCCTATTAAAATCCTAGCCGAACAAGCGTACAAAACTTTATCTATGGGCCATAGAGCATTATGTGGGCCGTAGATGGGTTTCTGTCTGATCAATTTTTAGAGACCCCCTCTTCCCTGATTCTTCCTCTTCAACAAGATCTATGACTCGTAGATAGTTCTATGGGTCATAGATGGGTTTCGTCTGATCAATTTTTACCTTTTCCCTGATAGTCATAGATCGTTCTATGGGTCATAGATGGGTTTCTTCTGATAGCCCTTTTCCAAACATCAGAGACATCCTTTCACTAATCCGATTCTAAGAGCCCCTTTATGACTCGTAGAGTACTTTACGGGTCAGCTGATGAATCATAGATTGAACTTTAGAAAGGTCCAAATTTCATCAAGTTTGCCAGGTTCTATGAAACCCCTTCGTAAACATCAACCCCCATTAATAGGGTCTTATATTATCTCCCCTTTTGGAACATTCATCCCCGAATGTGCTAAGACAAACTCTAAGAAATGGATTCATGCACCATATGCCAATGCACTATATGCAAAATGCAACACATGCACCATTCATGATCTTTAAACCATGTTTCGAATAACACTTATGATGCAACCTAAAATTCTCACAAAACATGCATAAATGTCATGAAAATGGCATGCAAGGAGAGGAGATTCTAATATGGAAAAATCATATCACCTCAAGCTTGATCGGAAAAGATGGGGGCATCGCGTCTTTATATCGGATTCGGCTTCCCACGTGGCACTTTTAGCTTGTTGGTTCCTCCAAAGGACTTTGACGGATTCCACATCTTTATTTCTCAACCTCTTCACTTGTCTATCAAGTATTTCCACCAGGACGTCCTCATAAGTCAAGTTATCTTCTATAACACCCACAACCGCTAAGTATACTATAGAACTTGGTTCACTTACAGACTTTCTCAACATAGACACATGGAAGACCGTATGGACCATACTCATCTCCGGGGGCAACTCTAATTCATAGGCAATCTTACCAATTCTCTTCACAATTGTCACGACCCAAGCCTACGGCTTAAATGTGACATGGCATATGGTGAACCTGAAGGGACCACTAGCAAGCCTCTTAACATATCATTACACCTCCTTTTGCGGAAGCAAGAAAACTATATCAAGAGATAGTAAATAGGGATAATTGGGGCTAAGGGACCTTTTTCATATTTTCATGACCCAAAGCTAGGGCCTAGACATGACGGACAAATGGGGAACCTGAAGGAACCCCAAACAAGCCTCATAGCATATCATTACACATCCTTGGTTGCGAAAGAAATGTAAAACAACATAAGAAACATGAACAAGGGGAATTGACTAAGGGAGAGAGAGAGAGAGAGAAAGAGTTTAATACTTAAATAACATA